>CAUYPK010012156.1:0-17825 GCA_963574355.1 Loris lydekkerianus | reverse complement strand
AGGCTGATTGCATTAAGGCAGCCTGTGTCACAGTCTGCCTAACCACCATCCACAGCAATAAATTAACACAGTGCCTCAGAGACTCCAGAAACTGGGGGAAGTTTCCCTGCTAGGCAGTTCTTAGCATTCTAGGAGCAATAGCATAATTAATGCCACTTGGTGAAAGAGAGGGGCATTCCAAATTCAGTTATAAGGACGAAAGGAGCCCTACCACACACCCTACACAGCAGACATGGTTCTTTTTGAAGACTCAGGCAAATCTGATAAAGAATTTCGACATTTGCAACAAAATTTTAAATTTATAAAAATGTATTAACTGTCCTCTTGGGGAAAGAAAAACAAAATCTTCACACCAAAGGAAAAGTATGTGAAAGTTATAGTATGAATTCACTTTGGGGGATACCATCATTTCTATAGAAGAATTACTTAAATAAAAACATGCATTTCATTTATTCATAGTGCCTCATCCATTTTTCCAGTATTTTTTTACTGTCCTATATTTCACATTGTCATAGGTTATATTTTTAAAGTATTTCATGTCTATAATGAATATCTATATAGTATGTTCGATGGACTAAAAAAAAAAAAATCCAAGTATGAGCTATACCAATGCTGAAATTTCATATATTTGCATACAACCCACAGAACAAGTAACCCTTCTACAGAATTCAGTACTGTATATCAATTTTTTGAAAGGATATGTTTTTTAATTATATATATACAAATAATACACACACAAAGACAAACACATTTATGAGTGAGTTGCATATGTGTGTATGAGACACAGAGACAGGGGAATTATAGGGGGATACGGAAAATAGAAAAATCAATACTAAAATTGGAGTACTGGCTACCACAGGAGTACTGACAATAACATTTCATGAAACCCAAACTGTTAAAAATTAAAAGTAAGTCATCTGGCATCTAGATCCATGAGATGGAAGTTGAAAGACCGAGGAGACCTTTTCCACTTGGCCCTTGATTGTCTGTGGAGCCTACATCAAGTTGTGCCATGCCTCTGCTATAACATCTGCAAAATGGAGATAACACTTCCTGCTACCTACCTCAGACGGCTGTTAGAAGATTAGATATCAAAGAATAAAATCCTCTCCTCAAAGCCCATTGCGTTTCTCATAAATATAAGACGTGCAATGTAGTAAAATACTAGCACTCACTTCCTGTGAGACTCATGGCTCCAGAAATAGGAGACAGATGTCAATTGTACAGCACGGCAGACTCCTCCCAGGGCACAGCAGTCACAGCCAGGAAGGCAGTGGGCAGTTCTGTCCCTAGCTTCCAGTGACAAGGTGAGGAAAATAACTCAAAAATCCACCTGTACTCAGACAAAACAGAACAGCAGGAAAAAGGAGGGGGGGGGGGGAAACACCCCATCTCAGCAGACCACTAGTAAGTCAAAAGAATCAACCTCCGTGATCAATCTAATCAAGTTAGATAAAATTCCTAACTTTTGCTTAAAACTCTGAAACTGCATGTTGCCAGTCAAGTGACCAGCTTTACACTGGTAGTTTCCAGGCTTAGAAAAGTCTTGTATATGAAACCAGCACATTGTACCCCTTGGTTGCACTAATGTACACAGCTATGATTTAATTAAAGATAAAAAAAGGTGTTCCTTGTTTGACAGACTTTGAAACCACACCAGTCCTTTCCTTTTAGCTATATTCTGCTTTTCTAGTGACTTGATGCTACATGTTTTTACTATAAAGGTAGCTAGTTTTTTTTTTTTTTTTTAACATCACACAGCAAAAGAGTAGAATATTGAGTAGGGAAAGCACAAACTCCCAAAGCTCCCTGTTCTTACTTAGATTTAGTTGTTATCTAATGTTTCCTGGACTGCTGCAAACTTTTGGTTAATTTCCCAAGTTTAGAAAAAGTTGCTTCTGATAATTCTTGTCATTTTTCTCATTGCTCTTTTGGAGAACATTATGCAAGGTCTATACCCTGCCATTTCAGTGACATTACTCCTGCACTAAGTCTCAACTATACTCTCATCTGGCTGTCCCTTAGTCCTAATGTTCAATTTTGGTGTTGAGCACCACCACCTAGAGTTTAACTCCACCACTGCCTCTCCATGCTTCTGATATACAACCCACAACCTCCCAGGCTGTGTTTCCATGTTTTCTCTGAGATAGTAGAGAGAAGTTTACTTCCTTCATAGTCACTTTCAGTTTTAGAGAACTTGCAGGAAAAAGTCCTTGGCTTGAATTATTACAAATCTTAGTAGTTCAATTCTTTCTGCTTTCACAATTGTAGTCTTTTCCCCAAAGAGTTCAGGTAAGCAATTCACATATTAAGTTCTTTCTCTTAGAAGAAGTCTCTGTTGTTATTCCTACTAAAAGGGCTTTGCCAGGATCACTTTAGCCCTTTAATCATAATAATAGGGTTGAACTTCATAAGGAAGACTTTAGAGTTGTTAACATGGACTTCACCCAAGAGGCTACTCTACCTTTCAATATATTTTTAGATGTAATTACTAAATTAGGGAGGAAAATTAGTCTGTTCTTAGAAGCACATAAGCACTAAAAGCCTTGAATATATAGAAGGGAATCCTGGCCTAAAATCCTTCCAGGTAAACATCCAGGTCCTGGGGTAACTCCTAAATTCTTTTACATATGGCGTACAGGATATTTTGAAGCCATTAAGTTTGGTGTGAGAGATATAGCCATACAAAATCAAAAATAATTATTCATACATTTATCACTATATATCATATGAAGTTTTTATTAAGAATACTAATAGGTAAGTGATTTTTGATTATTTGTATATTTTGCTTTATTATGTGTGTTTCTTTTGATAACCTTTTCTTTCAATAAACTCATGTTACTTTTGTAGGCAAAATCTTAAACTTGAAAACATGTATCTATACATATATTTAGGTAGTCCCTAGGTTATGGACAAGCCAATTTAATGTGTTGTGTACTTACAAACAGGCTCGCAAAGCTCCCCATAAGGATAATGTATAGTTAAATAATTAATAGTTGGGAACTAGTTTCTTCTGCGCATGTAAACAAATCCACTTGGCAGAAGTAGTTTTGGTGCAATATCTTCATGCCAGCAGCTCGTCTCATACAGAAATAGAGAAGCAGCTGATGGAAACACACAAACAAAAAATCAGAAGATCCAAAGCCAAGAACGTTTATGACAAAAGAATTAGTTGGAGCTTCTCATCTCATTGAAGCATGATTTGCTAGGCTCGAGGAACAAGGTCCTGACCTTTCTAAAGGTTTTCTGTGCAGTTAGTGAGAATGCCAGCTGCTAAAGCCCATTTATGATGAAGAAAAAAAAAAAAAAAGCTGTGCAAATAACCCTAGAATCTTTTTTCAAGAAACCACTTCAGTGGTCAGCTCCTTTCCTCCAGCAGTAGAATCAAATCCTTATTCTTCAGCAACTACTCCAACCTCTCCAGCACCATCTCCAATCATCATTTTCTGATTACTGTCAGCCTACCTTCTTGCCCTCTAAATGCCCTTTTCAGTAAGCATGACATTGATGCAACATTAGGTGAGAGTTAACCTTTAATATTCTTTTCTGAAATTTCTCCTATGTCCTATCTAAACTTTTTGTTTCAGTTTCCTTTTATCTTCTATTTGTTTGCATTAAAGAACACAATAGTTTCTAGAACTTATATTATTATTATTTACAGAAGTAAATTCTTTCTTAATCTTAACCTCTTGTGATAGAAAATTATTCTTGGATTATGAAAGAGTCACAGGCCAAAAAGCACACCCATGGTAGAAGTATAAGATGATTCTATGTTTTAGATCCTCAGAATACTATGGTATTGCCACATAGCTTTGTTCATACAGCTATATACCTCATAAGAATGTTAAAGATATACCTTACAGAATTTCTTCTTCTTTTTTTTTTCTGTTTTTTTTTTTTTGTTTGTTTGTTTGTTTTTTAAAACAGACTTTCTGTTGCCCAGGCTAGAGTTCTGTAGTATCAGTCTATCTTACACCAACCCCAAACTCCTGGTTTCAAATAATCTTCTTACCTCAGCCTCCTGAGTACCTGGGACTACAGGCATGTACCAACACACCCAGCTAATGTTTTTCTTTGTTTTTGTAGAGACATGGCCTCTCTGTTGCTCAGTCAAGTCTTGAATTCCTGAGCTCAAGGGATCCTTCCCAATGTTTTTTATTTCCTATTAGTAGGAGGTTACATATAATTAGGCTTAAATTTGTTTGAATTTGTAAGGCAAATTCTAAGTTGTAGCTATGTCCCTCACACAGGAATTGTGCCATGGACTCTCACATTGTTCCTGCTGGAAGGAAGCTGCCATTCCCTCTCCCCACTTCTTGTATTCAGTTGAGATTTTCCTCTCAGGTGAGCAGTTGTTGTTAACCTACAAGTTGCAAGTTAGTATTGAGTATATGTGATACCTGTCTTTTCATTTTTGTGACACTTTTCTCAAGAGAATATTCTCCAAATCCATCCAAGTTGTACCAAAGGATAGATAATTTCTAAAACTCTTAATGATGTTGTTACATAGAAGTCTCAGAGTCCCTGGCAGAGGAGGGATTATCTTGAAGAGATTTGAAGTGGATTATAAATTGGTATGCAGAAAGACCACAATGTATCTTATAAAAATTATAGCAAATGAACTTAAGATTAAATGATACAAAATGAAAAGATATCTTAATTCTACTCACTTTTAAATATGAGTTGCTTTTTGAAAAGGTAGATTGTTTTAGACTATGAAACAAAAAACCTAGAGTATGGAACCTGTAGTCATGGGAAACAACTGGGAATAGGATTAGGAATAGGATTGTATTCCAATCAAGTCATCACAACAGGAGCCATCTGGATTTCAG
This sequence comes from Loris lydekkerianus, assembly GCA_963574355.1. Lineage (NCBI taxonomy): Eukaryota > Metazoa > Chordata > Mammalia > Primates > Lorisidae > Loris > Loris lydekkerianus. The sequence continues at coordinate 12,993 of CAUYPK010012156.1, read as the reverse complement.
AGTTGTTATGATCTAGGAATTTCTACTTTTTTTTTTTTTTTTTTTTTAATATCAACCCTACCTTTGGTTCCTTTACACTAATGAGTGAAGAACCTAGGTAATAAATAAAGCACTAACTTGCCTAGGGATACCTCTATTTTAATAGAAGGCTCTTAAAAAGCTTTAGGAATCAAAGGTCTAAGTCTCAAGCACCTCTTGACCAATAGTGACCCAGTGTTTTGATTAGGGTGTTGCTTGGTGGCTCCTGGGTAGGCTGGAGACCCTGCAGGGCATGGCAGGTGGTGCCAGGCCTGGTGGAGACTGGTAGGTGTGGTGAGAATGGGCTGTGAAGACTTTTTTACATCACATCAACACTTTTTATCTCCCCTGCTGTTTCAGGTGCCTTGTGTACCATTCTGTTATTGGGGCTATCAAAATAATGCCACCTGTTCCTCACAGCATAACTTAGCATTGACCATCAGCAGCATGTAACTTAGACTAGGCCTCTTTTGGTCCCTTGATCTAACTAATGTAGATGGCCCATGCAGGAAGAGTAACTTTAGGCTTTTTAATGAGTGACATGACTGTGTTAAAGTCATGTTAAAGGAATTTCTACTTGTTAAAATGAGAATGTCTATAGCAATTAATACACTCCTTTCTGCCACCATATTTTGCATTTGTCTCATTAGCTTTTTAGATTGAGAGGAAGAGAATGGAGATTTTCATCTACCCCTGAACCTTATTTAAATAACTACATCTTAGACTGTGAGCTGACACCATATTGCCAGGGAGCATAAACGTCCTGATGGGGAGATAAAAATAATATGCATGTGGAAGAGATACAAATTATTGTACTCACAGGTGGACTGTGGTAAATTAATTTTCCCAAGAAGGGAAAAGTGTTCTTGATGTACATTTTTGACTTTCACACCCTGTACATTTACAGGGGTCTTCAAACTACGGCCCCCGGGCCACATGAGGCAGTGTGATTGTATTTGTTCCCGTTTTGTTTTTTACTTCAAAATAAGATATGTGCAGTGTGCATAGGAATTTGTTCATAGTTTTTTTTTTTTTTTTTTTAACTATAGTCTGGCCCTCCAACAGTCTGAGGGACAGTGAATTGGCCCCCTGTTTAAAAAGTTTGAGGATCCCTGCTAGAAGAAGTGCCACTACATGAATTCTGAGATTAGATTATAAATACACTATATCGTTTTATTTATTGCTTTTGGGATTCTTACTCTGAAAAATCAGTTATTATACTATAAAGAAGCCTAAACTAGCTCACGGGGAGAAGATACAGGGAAAGGTCACATACTAAGGTTTCAGGTAGCAACTCAATGGGACCTTAGCTGATTTCAGCAACAACTGTTAGGCTATGAGCTAAGACATCTCCACGCAATCCTGGGGAAGGCTGAGTCATCACCAGCCTTTAAGTTTTCCTTGATGATATACCAGAAAGTGTGAGAAAGAAGAAAGCCATCTACACTGTTTTGTTTTGTTTTGTTTTGTTTTTACTGAATTTCTGCCCAACGATTTAGTGAGTGCAAAAAAAAATTGTTTTACACTTCTATATTTGGCCTAGTATCTGCAGCATGTTAAACCTCATTTCTTTCTTTGCAATGATTATCAGTACATGTCCTCTTGAATTAAAAAAAATTAGGTTAACAACAGGTTTATTTCCTTCAAATCCACTAATCTGAGTGAAAGCCCAATGGTAGCAATTTTAAAAGCGAAGGAGGGAAAGACAAGGGAGAAAATATCAGAATACCAAGAACCCAGCTAGAGATAAAGACGAAATCTGGGAATTTAATTTCTATGGGATCCTGGCTTCCTCAATAATCAGTTAGACATTTTTGAGCTCCTTATACCCTTAGAGTGGTTTAAATAACAATCCATTGTTTAAATTTATTTATGCCAAGTACAATTGCAGTCTAGTTGAACTTTTATACTTTACATACAAGGTGCACACATATTTTTCCTGCTTTTTTATTCTATCATTCTGAACCTGACCTCTACCATATTCATTATGTCCCTTGTGGCAAAAGACGCATAGACAAACTAAGAACTTCGGGAGATATTTACCACTCCTCTTAAACACTAGCAATCTGATAGAGAAACAAGTAAAAGTAACACCGTGGATAGAAAGATAACTTCGTATTAAAAATGGGTTGAGAAAGAGAATGAGTTAGAGAAAAAGAGCAAGAGACCCATTATTAAATTTAAGGAACATTTTTATGGCAAAGGCTTAAAGTAAATCTCAATATAAACAGAGACTGTAAAACAAAGTCTGAGTCACCTTGACCTAAATGTAGATAAGTGTGTTTGAAATTCTGAGGGTCAGCTCCCCGGGGCACATTCTATTAGCCCCGGAGACGCACATACATAGCTGGAAAACTACTGAATTACATGATCTATATAGCCGTCTCCCACTTCAGTACTCCTTTTGTGAATGATGGGCAATTACTAATGCATAGGGGAGTGTATTGAAGCTCACATGAGCTTGGATGATGTTTTGTAATCAGACCGGATAGTCATATGCCTGCTTAATATGCTTCAAAGATACTAAAAAAGAGGACTTCTGAGTCCCCCAGTAGATGCCACTCTGACCCATGACATCTGTAAGTCATGAATATTATACGTTAGAAATGGAACAATTGCCACTAAATCCAACAGGATTCACACAGAACAAGTCATTTTTAGCCAATCTCAATTTCTTCTCTGACAGACTTAACAGACTTTGTGACAAGGATTGAATAGACAGAGCTAAATTTCAGTGAGGCGGTTGTCATAGTTCTTTGTAATAGCCTAGTGTATGACAAGGACTGGATAGAGGAGTGTTTGGGGGGAATAGAATACAGTCCAATAACCTTTCAAATGATACCAGTTAACAGGCCACTGTCAATTTGAGTGATGTTTCTAAACATTTGTCTCAAGGCTGACACCTCTACCCTTTCCTGTCCACATCAATGATTTAGATGGCTGCATATGAAATTTACTAATCAAAAGTAGTGACAAATATTCCAGATGACAGAACTTTTTCCCTGATGGGTTGGGACCAGAAGTGATTCTGAAAATGTATAATTCAACAAACAAATTAATTTTCTCTACTGAAGCCAGTTGCTATGAAAAACAGAGCGGAAATATCATAGGGCCCCTATGAGGCCTATGATATGTGAGGGAAGTCAACTCAACAGGAATTAGCACCATGACATGGCCACCCCTAAATCATCTGTGTTCTTCATTTCCAGTTTGGAACAATTATTAAGGAAGCATCAAAAGATATATGAATTTTTATAATAAAAGTTGTTTAACTTACATAGTATTTACAAAATAAAAGCCCATACAGCAATAACATTTTAAATAAAGCTATGTGCAATAGTATTAATGAATCTCAGGCATACTGTATTTCATTGGGAAAATACCAGATCCTAGAAAAATAGAATATAATTACTTTATATAAGTTCTCAAATTGTTCAAACTATAATACACAGTTTAGGGATAAAAGTGTAGGTATTTATATTTAAAACAAAACAAAGTAAGAGAATGATAACCATGTACTTAAAGGATACAAATGCTTCTGAATGAGAGTGGAATGTATTCTAGAAGGACACACACACTAAATCTAAAAATGTATTTTTTTAAAACTATGTTTCATGAATGTGTTTCATTGAAATCTTACCTTTTATTTCTTACATTATTTAATTAATATTTTTTGTTACTTTTGATATTTAACTGAGGCAAGTGTTAAAATCATTGTAAAATTTTAGGACATAGAGATCTTATTAAATGAGCCATGATTAAACATTTTGGTGGGGTGATGTTAAGAATTTAATTTAAGAATATAAGTGAGTTATCAAAACTTATCTTAATAGTCTCTAAAATCTTAAATATATGGAAGGTAGCTCAGAATATTGTGCAGATCTAGAGACCTGGGGACTTGGCATCATTGCAGCACCCAGAATTTATTACTGCTACTTTATATTTTCTGCAACTGATCCCTCCTCTGCTTCTGCTGACACTGCTACCTACCAGGCACCACATGTCCCTCATCTCTACATCCCTTGAGATAGCTTCTGATTGACTGGATAGTCACTGTGCAATATGATTTGTCCCTGGAAAATAGCCACATTGTCAGCTTCTGGGAAACCACCAGAGCCTCTTTTAAGTCAAGCTCTGTCCCTAATCTGAATAGAAAAAAAAAAAAAAAAAAAAAAGACAATCTTTGAATCTCCATAAAAGTATACTATTGTATACTATTAATATTATAGCAATCATTTAAAAGTCATGTGATAGTCATGTGATATATATATATATGTGTGTGTCTGTGTGTGTGTCTGTGTGTGTGTGTGTGTGTGTATATATGCTATAAGAAAAAAAGTCTATAAGTTCATTTTTGGTCTTTAAAATTTAACAATTGGCACTTTTCCAAGGCTAGTGATAGGCATTATCTATCAGTGTGTTATGGTTCCTATTGTTGCTTTTAGTGTTTTGAAAAAATATGAATTGAAAATTTAGTGAATATAAAAATCAATAAACATTTAACCAAATGAATAAACCTCTGTCTGGTACATGCATTTTAGGAACATTATTGTGTCAGAAAGATATTAGGAATTGAAAGATCAGTTCCATCTTTATTTTTGAAGAATGGTCCATTTCAAGGCCACAAAGAACATCTGTACATAGTATCGCCCTTTCCAAATTCAAGTTGTTTCAAATTTACAGGCATACAATGTCAGATAGAGTCCAAAACTTTTTTTCCTAGTTTTCAAAGAAAGAAAATAACAAATTCTGTGGGACAGTCAGGAAAGATCACTGGTTCTGTTTTCTGAGGACATCTGCTAAGCCAAGAAATGACATTAATAGGAGAACTCATCCTATCTTCAGGCTCCCTACAGACTGTATCAGGTATTGGTGATCATGTAAACATCATGTAGTTTGAACACAGCGATATGTATGGATATAATGTCAAAATACAAACTATGTTTATATTATAATGTTATCTCAAAGGGAATTTTGCCAATCTCTTTCAATCTCTCTCTTTCTCTCTCTCTCTCCTTCTCTCTCCCTCTCCACTTCACACTCTTAAAATTTTTGAGTGAATATCTTCCAGTGGACTCTAAATAATGGAACTCCTAGAAGTTAATCTCTGAGCTTTAGGTTGCTAGAGCAATACCCCAAATTTCACATTGTCAAGACTCATTTTGTTTTGGCAGTCACAAACCCTATCCCACTGAAATGCCATTGAATTTAGTAACTTGAGGGTGCAGATATTACACTAGAAGAGAGACCTGTCCTAAATGCTTCTACATCATGGTTTCAGTGTGGTGACACTGTTTACTACATAGTGGCATATTAAAATCATGGAATCTATGATGTATGTAGAGCTAACATTGAATATTAATTAGTATTCTAACATTAGGATATTAATGAGGTGCATATTAACTTGATATGTAGAATTAACTCTTAGTTTTCTTTGGCTATAGTTGCATACTAACCCCTGGATTGGGACTGGGTCTACAGATGGAAGTTTGTACCCTGTCTGTTGTGGTGAGTTGTAGAAGTTGAGAAAAAAGCAGGGTCTTACAGTTTCTCAAAAATGGGTGTGTATTCATATACAATTATCTAAAGAGAAACACCTTTTATATTTTATAAAGTCCACTTATATGTAATATCAATAATTTCCAAGGTTACTGCCATTATAATTATAGGATTATTTTTAAAATTGCAATTGTCATTGTTGTTTAGCAGGCCCAGCCCAGGCTCGAACCTGCCAGCCTCGGTGTATGTGGCTGGCTCCCTACTCAATGAGCTACGGGTGCCAAGCCAATTACAGGATTTTTTTGGTTAGGTGTTATAAATCATGACATTGTTTAAATTTCTTGTAGATAGATAATAGATAAATAAATGGATTGATTGATGGAGTGACAAATGTAGATAATTTGATAATGTGGCTTGGGGATGAGATCAAAAGTGAATCTTATGCTACCTCTACAAATATAGATCTTGAGATCCTTTTCGGGAGAGAAATGGTTCTGCATAACATTTACCATATCAGCCATAAGAGAGATATAATTTAATTCATCAGAATTAATTGGAAATCCCATAGGCTATGAAAAATAAGTGAAAATAAGACTTCTAAGTTTGCCTCTTCTTGCACAGAAGAAAATAAAATTCTGAAGAAATTTTAATAATTGTAATAATTTATATTGGAGGGGAGAGAGAGAATAAGAATGGATATTCTTTTTTGGTCTAATAATATACAGCTATACAGTTGCAAAAGGATATTTTCCTGTTATAATGGATATCTGGATTAAATAAAATGGGCAAAATAATCAGACAAGATAGACAGCTAATAAACTGATACCATTTGAATTTTTTTGTCGATGAATAAAATATAGTGCATTATTCACAGCCTATGCTATTTCAGCTATCGATTTAAGACATTTTAATTATTAAATTCTGTTTCCAACATTTGGTATGAGATCACTTTACGACTTGTCCTCACCAAGACATGTACTAGATGTTACTGTGCCTAATGTGAACTTGCTGTAAGGATGTTATCTGAAGCCCCTACTGAGTTTGATCCGTGTTCATGTTAAAATTATGTCATATTTTTGTTAGAAATATAATGTTGTACTGAACAAAATGATAAGTATAACCTTAGCTCTAGAAATAAAGAATAGTTACAGACTGGAATCCTTTGTTCTGGCAACTAATGTCTTTTGAGAGGGTGAGTCTCCATCTTAAACTGAAGACCCTCTCAGAAGACATTGGTTACCATAAAAACAAATTTCAATCTCTATCTGAGTTATTCCTCTATTCTAACCAAGGTCTAAGGGCCAATTCTACCTCCTTAGGATACTAAAAAATGAAAAATGAGAAATAGTATTAGTTTTATTTTTTGGAGAAATCCTCCACCCTAAACCCTGAGTTTCAGCTAGACTCCTGCCCCTCACTAGCTGACAAAATCAACCTTTGGGCTTAGACTAAATTGATAAGGCAGTTCCTGCTCAGAGCCAGGGGACTTGGGGTACACATGACCCAGGGAGACAACAGCAGTGGCACCCAAGCCAGTGCCTGTGTCACCACCCCCTGAACTATAGGCAGTGCAGTTCAGGGAGTCTTCTTCCACCTGGAGAAAGAAAAGAGAAAAGTTTAGAGGACTTTGTTTTGCAACTGGGGGATCAGCTCAGCCACAGTAAGATAAAGTAGGAATCAGACTCCTGAACCCATTGACTACAGGTCTTAGTTCTAGGAAGGCATGACTGGACCCACACTGGGGCAGAAGGAATATACTGCCCTGAAGGGAAGGGCCCAGACATGGTAAGATTCACCACCTGCTGACAAAGAGTCCTTAGATTTTTAATAAACATCAAGGGTAGCCAGGAAATAATCACCTTAGGCTTTGGGTGAGATTGGACTGACTTCAGACCTGATGTAGGTCACCATGACTGAGTGACCATATACTCCTCCCCCAACTCCAGCAGCCCAGCATTGAGAGTGAGGGAAGAAAGTGAGAGACTTTGCCTGAAAACTCAGGTAGTTCTCCAATATCTTACTCAAGTCCATTAATGCTGTACCACCAGGAATCTACAAGAGTTATGTCATCACTGGGTTTGGGGCATCCCTAGTGCAGACATGACTGTAATAATCAAAGACTTAGATAAAAATACTCAATGCCCTTTAATATTTGGAAAGACTTCTCAAGAAGGATGAATTCAATGAGGCCTAGGCAGCAAAGATTAAAATAAAAACCTAACTCTTCAATGCCCAGACAATAATGAATATCCTTAAGTATCAAGAACACCCAGAAAAACATGACCTCACCAAACAAACAAAATAAGCTAAAAATGACTAATCCTGGAATGGTGGAGGTATGTGATCTTTCAGACATAGAATTCAAAGTAGATGTCCCGAGGAAGCTCATTGAACTTCAAGACGATGCAGAGAAGAAATTCAGAAGCCTATCACAGACATGTAACAAAGAGATTCAAATACTAAAAAAGTCTGGAACTTAAGAATTAAATTGAAAAATTGAGAAATACATCAGAGCAGAAATATTCTCAAGGCAGAACTGACAAAGCAGAATAAATAGTGAGCTTGAAGACAGGCTATTTAAAAATACACAAAAGAGAAAAAAGAAAAAAATGAAGCCCATCTACAAGATGTAGAAGACAAGTACAAATGGTAAATATAAGAATTATTGACATTAAAAAGGAGATAGACAGAGTTTATTCATAGAAATAATTACAGAAGTTCCAAATGTAGAGAAAGATATCGATATTCAAGTACAAGAAGGTCACAGAACACCAAGCAGATTTAACCCAAACGAGACTACCTTGAGGCTTTTAATAATCAACCCCCCAATTTTCACAGATTAAGGAAAGGTCCCAAAGTAAGCAAATTTTAAAAAAGAGACAAAAATAACATATAAAGGAGCTCCAATACATCTGACAAGAGACTTCTTGGTGGAAATCTTACAGGCCAGAAGAGAGATGCATGACATATTCAAAGTGCTGAATGAAAAAAAAAAAAATCTTAACATTAGAATATTATATTCTTCAAAACCATCCTTCAAACATGAAGGTGAAATACTCTCCCAGAGAAACACAAACTAAGGGATTTCACCAACACCAGATGTATAAGAAATGGTAAAATAATTTTTTCTTTAATCTGAAAGAAAGGATGTTAATGAACAATAAGAAATGATGTAAAAATGTAAAACTCTCTGGTACCAATAAAAACACAAATACAGAGTACTTTATTTTTGTAATTGTGGTGTAGAAGCCACTTATATCTTGAGTAGAAAAACTAAAATACAAATCTATCAAAAATAACTACAATACTTTTTGAGAAATAAATAGTATAAAAATATAGGGGGGGAAACAAAAAATTAAAAAAGCAGGAGGGGATGGGAGCTAACTGGTAAATTTCTGTTAGATTTCCCTTTGTTTTCTTATGTGTTTTTTTTTTTTTTTAAGCAGAATAGTCGTATGTTTAAAATAATTGGTTAAAAAATTTTGAAAGCCTCATGGCAACATCAAACTTAAAAACCTACAACAGATACACAACAATAAAAAGCAAGAAATTAAAACACACCACCAAAGATAATCACTTTTAACAAAGGATAGTAAGAAGCAAATAAAAAAGCAAAGACCAAAAAACAACCAGAAATCAAATAACAACACAAAAGTAATAACTCCATACCTACAGTCATCACATTAAAGGTGAGGGATGGAAAGTAAATGTTTCATATGGAAAATAGAAGAGAAAGAATAGTTACATCAAATAAAATAGACTTCATGACAAAATTATAAAAAGAGACAAAGATGACTACCTAAAGGCAAAGGTGGTTGATTAACCAAGAGGATATAAGAATCATAAAATATAATCATCTAACACTGGAGCACCAAGATATGTAAAGTGAATATGAGAGCTAAAAAGAGAGATAAACCCCAGTAAAATTATCACTGGAGACTTTAGCACTCTACTTTCAGCATTGGATAGATAATCCTCACTGAAAATCAGTGAAGAAGCACAGATTTAACTTGTACTATAGACCATAGGAACTTAGGATATTTACAGAATGTTAAATCCAACAGCTGCAAGAGACATGTTCTCCTCACCTCATGGATCATTCTCAATAATAGGCCATTTGTTAGGCCACAGAATGTCTTAAAATGTTCAATCGGAAATTAAAATGGTTCCAAGTATTTTCTCTGATCATACTAGAATAAATCAAGAAAACAATAACAATAGGAAGATGGAAAATATACATATACATGGATATTAAGCAATATGTTCCTGACTGACCAATGGGTAAAAAAAAAAAAAAAAAAAAAAAAAAAAAGGTTAAGAAGGAAATTTAAAAACATCTTGACACAAATGAAAATGGAAACACAACATATCAAAACTTAGGGGATAAAGTGAATGTAAGTAAAAAAGAAAATTTATAGCAATAAATGCCTATATCCAAAAAGTAAGAAAGCTTCCAATAAATGATCTTATAATGCATGTCAAAGAACTAGAAAAATAAGAGCAAACTAAGTCCAAAATTAGTGGAAGAAATAATAAAGATCAGAGCAGAAATAAATGAAATTGAGTTAAAAAATACAAAAAATCAATGAAAACAAATTGTATTTTTGAAAAGATAAACAAAATGGACACACCTTTAGCCAGACTAAGAACAAGAGAGAGAAGACCACATAAATAAAATCAGAGATGAAAAAGGAGACATTTCAACTGGTACTTCAGAAATTCAAAGGATCGTTGGAAATTACCATGAGAAACCACATGCCAGTAAATTGAAAAACCTAGAAGAAATGGATAAACTTCTAGACAGCTACAATCTATGAAAATTGGTTGAGGATGCAATCTCAAACCTAAATAACTGATAGCAAGTAACAAGGCAGAAGTAGCAAAAAACTCTCCCATCAAAGAGAAGCTCAGGACCCAATGGCTTCACTGCTGAATTCTATCAAGAATTCAGAGAAGAGCCTGTAACTGGGCATGATGAGTCTGGGGAGACAAGACTCCAGGCATCTCTGGCCAGTGGGATCTGCCTATGATCATCCCTTTGAGGATGCAGGGAGCCAGCAAGGGACTTCTGAACACCAGGAGGAGAACAAAAACGGGAAAACTGGCAAGTGGCTGCGTGTGTTCAGTCAACCTAATCACCCCAGCAACCATGAGTACAAGCAGCAGTGAGACTGCAAACCAGAAAGGCCTTACCTGTGAAATGTTTTGGTGTTCTTGGACTTGGCACTCAGTTGAGCTGCCTTGGGGAGAGCTTGAGCAGGAGGGTGGAGAACGTTGGGCATTCTCTGGGTCCCCAGAATGAGCCACTGAGCTGGGCAAAGTAAGCCACTGGGAAAGAACTGCTCCGGCAAGCTCCACCCTCAGGGTCCCAGAGCAAGGATCAGGCGGGACAAAGTAAACTAGTGACTGAGCAGCCTAAAGGCAGGGAGTGAGTTGCCTTACAGCCTTAATCCTTAGGGGCAGAGTGAGAAAATTTTGGCACACTGGAGCTTTGGGCTGTTGCCCTGGGTAGAGTACTGTGAAGTTACAGCTCATAGCAACCTCAAACTCCTGGGCTTGGCACCGCCCAGACCTCCATAAGAGTTGTGCAGCTACCCTGACCCATGACCCGCACCCACCCGGCCTCCACATTCCCTGACTAGGAACTGCAGGAGCCACGCAACATTGTATCCTCCCTTCTATGTCCTCCCAGCCTCGACACTAGCCCATTCATCTGGCCAGGGACTCTGGTAGCTGTGTGCCCTCTGGAGCCCTCCCTGCCTCTGCACAGAGCCCTTCCCCTGGCCAGAGACTGCTGGAGCTTTGGGATCTCTGTGCCAAAGTCACTGGGCACCAGGCACTCCAAGAACCGTGTGCACCACCCCCAGCCCTGTTGCTGGATCTGGGCATGTCACACACCAGAGCTGCTTCCACAACCAGAACTCCCTAGCTAGAGCATCCCCAGAGGAACTACACAGGGTCACTCCCTACAAAGATCCAGCAACAATAGTGTGATCCTGCTGGGGTCTAATCTTGGAGAGACACCCCCCAAACTCTGAGGACAGCCAAAGGCACTGGTGAAAAAAAACCATAAGGCGAAATGAACAGAAAAACTCTGGCAATATGAATAATCAGAGTAGACCAACTCCCCCAAGGATCAATGTGGCAGAAACAACACAAGACCCCATGCACAAACAAATAGCTGAGATGTCAGAAATTGAATTCAGGATCTGAATAGCAAACAAGATCGAGTTAGAATTCCAAAAGTTATCTCAAGAATTCAACAGATTAAAAGAGCAAATGACCAAAGATTTTGACACATTGAGACAAGTAGTTGCATCCCTCAAAGATCTGAGAAACACAGTAGAATCCCTCAGTAACAGAATGGCACAAGCAGAAGAAAGGATTTCTGGCATCGAAGACAAAGCTTTATTGAAGACAAAGCTTTCGAACGCTCCCAAACCCTCAAAGAAGAAGAGAAATGGAGAGCAAAAACAGACCACTCTCTCAGAGTGCTCTGGGATAATTCGAAGAAAACCAATATTCGTCTTATAGGGATCTCCGAAAGTGACGAAGTGGCTTCACAAGGCACAGAGTCGCTTCTCCATGAGATTATGAAGGAGAATTTTCCAGATGTGCCAGAGATTCCGAAATTCAGATAGCAAACAGTTTCAGAACTCCCGCATGACTCAACCCAAATAAGACATTCCCCAGACACATCATAATCAATTTCACTAAAGTTAATATGAAGGAGAAAATACTGAAAGCTGCCAGACGAAAGAAAACTATTACCTACAAGGGGAAGAATATTAGAGTAACTGCAGATCTCTCTGCTGAAACCTTTCAATCTAGAAGAGGATGGTCATTGACATTTAATCTCCTAAAACAAAATAACTTTCAACCCAGGATCCTGTACCCAGCTAAACTGAGCTTCATTAATGACGGAGAAATTAAATACTTCAACGACACTCACATGTTGAAGAAATTTGCCACAACTAAACCAGCTCTCCAGGACATTCTTAGAACTTTCCACCATAAAGATCAGTGTAATTCTCCACCACAAAAATAAACCCACCCAAAAAATTTTTGATCTAATTCCAACTTCCACAGTCGCAAAAAAATTAAAAATGTCCACCGGATTCTCGAAAGGCTTATCAATATTCTAAATTAATGTCAATGGTTTAAATTGTCCTCAAAAAGGCATAGGTTGGCTGACTGGATGCAAAAACTCAAGCCAGATATCTGCTGCATCCAAGAATTGCATCTTAAATTAAAAGACAAATACAGACTCAAGGTGAAGGGATGGTCATCTATACTCCAGGCAAAAGGAAAGCAGAAAAAAGCAGGCTTTGCAATTCTGTTCACAGATGCAATAGGCTTTAAACCAACCAAAATAATTAAGGATAAGGATGGACACATCATATTTGTTAAAGGTAATACTCAATATGATGAGATCTCAATTATTAATATTTATGCACCCAACCACAACACACCTCA
>CAUYPK010012154.1:0-13351 GCA_963574355.1 Loris lydekkerianus | reverse complement strand
AATAACGTGGCCTGCATCCTAACCCTGCCTCCCTATCAGAACCGGGGCTATGGCAAGCTGCTGATTGAGTTCAGCTATGAACTCTCCAAAGTAGAAGGGAAAACAGGGACTCCTGAGAAGCCTCTCTCAGAACTTGGCCTCCTATCCTATCAAAGCTACTGGTCCCAGACCATCATGGACGTCCTGATGGGGCTAAAGTCGGAGAGTGGAGAGAGGCCACAGATTACCATCAATGAGATCAGTAAAATCACCAGCATCAAGAAGGAGGATGTCATCTCAACCCTGCAGTTCCTCAACATCATCAACTACTACAAGGACCAGTATATCCTGACACTGTCCAAAGACATCGTGGACAAGCATCAGCAGGCCAAGCTCAAGCGGCTCCTTCAGATCGACTCCAAGTGTCTGCACTTCACGCCCAAGAACTGCAGTAAGAAGGGAAAGTAGTGACCAGGCACTGCCCACTGCAGTGACCAGGCAACTGAGGGGACCGGGGTTTATGGTTCTTCTCACACCACTAGGTGGAAGGTGGGGGCTTTCTGTACAGAAGGGTAATTGTAAAAATTTCTTTTGTAAAGTAGGAATTGGAGGTGGTATGGGTATTGGCTGCAAAATTCTGGTCTCTCTTACACTGATGGCCTCTGGCGATAAATTGTTTCTGTAGGCCAATATGTACGTATACAAACATATATATATAGTCCATTTCTACATTTGTAATAGTCCATACTGAAACCCTATAACTTTTCACTTTATTTACATATATATCATATTTGTTTCTTTAAAAGTTTATATTATTATGTATTAGTTACCTACTTCTGCATAACAGAATACCATAAATGTAGAGGCTTAAAACAAAACATGGTTTTTTAAATTTCAGGTTTTTTAAATTTTAAATTTCAGTTTTACAAGAACTGGAGTATGGGCTTGGTTTATCTGGATTCTCTGCCTCGGTGTCTCTTATGAGAGCTGCACTCTAGGTCTTGACCCGGGCAAGGGTCTTATTTGAAAGCTTGGTTGGAGAAAAATCTGTTCCCAAGTTCATTTCATTATTGGCAGGATTTAATTCAGTGTGGATTGTTGGAGGGAAGTCCTTCATGTCTTAATGTCTATTGGCCACCCTCATTTCCTTGCCATACGTACCTCACCAACATGGCAATTTGCCTTATCAAAGCCAGAAAGCCAAAGAGAGAAAAATAGACCTAGAAATAGAGAGATTGCTAGCAAGGTAAAAGTCATGATCTTACGTAGCCTAAATACAGAAGTGACATTCTGTCATCTTTGACATATTCTATTTGTTATAAAGAAGTTACAAGTCTTGCCCATTCTCAAGGGGACAAGATTATGTAAGGGCACAAAAACTAAGAGGCTTAGGTCACTGGGTGCCGTGTTAGAGTCTGCTATGACACATTATTTCCTTACACCGTTTGACATTTGAAAATATAGCTAATTCTCTAGGATTCTCTAATATTTTCTTGATACTTTTATGTTGATATAAGCACTTTGTTTATCATTAGAAAGATATTTGTCATAATCCTTTGTGTATAGTAACAAATTATTTCAAAAAATTGAATTTATTCTTCTGTATTTCTAAAAGTATATGAGATTGGGGAGAGCTAGGCTGTCATAAGCCTTAAAGCAGATATAATTGCATTGGCTTATGAGAGATTTTCATTAAGGGATGATATGGGGTTGAGACCACTGAGGCCCCAAAATACAAGTGATTTAAATTTACTTAGCTTTCTGGCAGTGCCCGTAGCTCAGTGGGTAGGGCGCCAGCCACATACACCAAGGCTGGCTGGTTTGAACCCAGCCCAGGCCAGCTAAAGCAACAATGACAACTGCAACAACAACAAAAAAAAGCCGAGCTGGGCGGCGCCTGTGGCTCAGTGAGTAGGGTGCCTGCCCCATATACTGGAGGTGGCAGGTTCAAACCTGGCCCTGGCCAAACTGCAACAAAAAATAGCCGGGTGTTGTGGTGGGCACCTGTGGTCCCAGCTACTTGGGAGGTAAGAGAATCGCCTAAGCCCAAGAGCTGGAGGTTGTTGTGAGCTGTGATGCCATGGCACTCTACTGAGGGCAAGAAAATGAGACTCTGTCTCTAAAAAAAAAATAGCTGGGCGTTGTGGCGGGCGCCTGTGGTCCCAGCTACTTGGGAGGCTGAGGCAAGAGAATCTCCTAAGCCCAAGAACTGGAGGTTGCTGTGTGCTGTGACGCCATGGCACTCTACCAAGGGCAAGAAAGTGAGACTCTGTCTCTAAAAAAAAAAAAAAAAAAAAAATAGCTGGGTGTTGTGGCGGGCACCTGTGGTCCCAGCTACTTGGGAGGCTGAGGCAAGAGGATCGTTTAAGCCCAAGAGTTTGAGGTTGCTGTGAGCTGTGATGCCATAGCACTCTACCAAGGGCAACACAGTGAAACTCTGTCTCAAAAAAAAAAAAAAGAAAATTTACTTAGCTTTCATGCAAAATTTCTTACGATGATTTAAGCTTTCAGATTTTTGTATATGGTGTTTTTCTTTTTATTAAGTAGGCATCCATGAAATTCCAGTTATTTTCTTACAAAAGTATTATGGCAAATATTTCTTAGTGAAATGTAAGGATATTCTTGAAATAATTTTATGCTGTTATTTATGTTAAGACCTCCATATTGAAGTAATGTTTTTTCCTTTTCTTTTAGTAACTAAAATTCTTACTATATTCACATAGAACTCTGTCTTTGTTAATACAACTTTATTGCAAATAGGAATGTCAGAATATAACAAAGGTAGAGCTATAATTTTTCATCTATAATTTTATTTTATTATCTATTTATTTATTTATTTTTATTTTGGAGACAGAGTCTCATTTTGTCACACTTGGTAGAATGCCGTGGCAGTCACAGCTCATAGCAACCTTAAACTCTTGGGCTCAAGCAATTCTGTTTCAGCCTCCCAAGTAGCTGGGACTACAGGCACCTGCCACAACTCCCGGCTATTTTTTTTCAGAGATGAGGTCTAGATCTGGCTCAGGCTGGTCTACAAACTGTGAGCTCAGGCTATCTACCTGCCTCGGCCACCCAGAATGCTAGGATTACAAGTGTGAGCCACCACGCCCGGCTATAATGTAATTTTGAACATATACTGATTCTTGCATAAGTAGGGATTTTAATTCACATTTGTTTTCAGTAGTCACAGAGTGCTTTCATGTATATTTTTCAAATGATAAGGTTACCAATTTGGAGTGGAAATGGAATGGGCTGTATTTATTGTGGCAATGATTCTTGTCTTCTATCTTTTTCAAGTAGTGGCTTCAATGTTTAATATATCTGGTTTTATAATATCATAAATTTTCGGGAGAGGAAAAACTCTCCAGAGACTGATAGGAATAATTAATATTCACTTGAAGTTTAATCGGTTTTTATTTAAACAAAAACTTGGACAAAATGCCCAATTTTTCCTTTTAGATCAGTTCTGTCCAATATGTTGATGCACTTATACACATGAGGACTTAAAATGTAACTAGTCCTCACTGAGACGTGCTAAAATATAAAATACTTATCAAATAACAAAATCTTAGTATGAAAAAATAATATGAAATATGTCATTAATATTTTTATGTTGAGTACAGGTTGAAACAATAGTGGGGTTATGTTATATTAAAGAAAATACATTATCAAAACTGACTGTACTTTTTTATGTTTTATTTTGGGGGGCTTAAATACTTTTTTTTAATTGTTGGGGATTTATTGAGGATACAAAGAACAAGGTTACATTGATTGCATTTGTAAGGTAAAGTGCCTCTTTTTTTTTAATATGTGGAAAGTGAAAAATTGCATGTGTGGTTCACATATTTTTATTACATGGAATTGTTCTAGATAACCAATGAAATAAACAGTGTTGAAAGAAGTAAAAATCTGTATAATTGTCTCTGTGAAAAAGAAATTAGATTAACCATACACTATATACTATCCCCTGAGTTACTTAGAATTTAGTTTGATTTTGTTGAGAATAGGTTTTTATTTAAAACCCGATGTAACAAACTAACTCTTCAACAAGCTAACTAAAACGATGAAAGGGAAAAATCACTTTTTAAGTCTATTTCCATACAGTATGGAAAAGAAAAACAACATTAATAAAAAACTAGAAGTATAAAAAAAATACTGCTGAGCTGAATCTCAACCCTGAAACTACCTACCTCCAGACTATTAGTTACATGAAATAATTAAATGTGTTTTCAGTTTAAAGCCTTGTGATTTGGGTATTTTATTACTTGAAACTGAAAGCAAATTAACTGATCTACCTGCATTGGTCACTTTCTAGCCATTTTTCATTTACTAATTCAGTGATTATTTATGAGTGCTCTATTATGTGCCAGATTCTATTTTAGTCAACAAGATAGATGCTGTTTTCACCCTTATAGAGTTTACGGTTTTAATGATTTACTAGTTAAATACATTATTTGATAATACTACTAACCCACATTTACACTTTACTATAAATTTGTCTTGTTACCTTTGAGAGTCACTTAAAGCATTTTTAAATCTCCTGTTTATATGTAGTAGGTGCTCAATAAATGTTTGATGAACTAGTGAGCTCCTTCATTTAGCAGATGCAGCTTTGCATCATTTACCTATTGCTCTAATAATCCTACGTAACACACTTTTCAAAAAATAATCACTTATTGTTCATGTGTCCCTGGCGAGGCTGAAGGTTTCTTCTGGAAAATTCATGTGTCTGTGGTCAGCTGCAGATTGGGTAGGTGGCTCTGATGATCTTGGATGGGACCTCACTCATGTTTGGGGATTATCTGGCTCTTGGCTGGTGTAGAAGGAACCATCTGGGATGACTAGACACCCCTTCACCTACTTCACATGTCCCTCCAGCAGGGTTGCCCAGGGATGTTCTCATGGCAGTGGTAGGGTCTAAGAACAAAAAAAGCCAAAAGACACAAATACTTTTTCCAAACTATGCTGTGTTAATGATTTTGCTTTCCTAATGACCCACTGGCCAAAGCAAGTCATATGGCCAAACCCATAGTAATGGTGGGAATAGAGTTGCCAGAAAAATACATATAAACAACTAGTATTTATTTTAGTGTAAGTATATCTGGAAACCTCATGTGAGAGAGCACTACCAAAAGTTACAGATGCAAGGAGCGCAAAAAATTAAGGCCAAGTAGTGCCATCTACTGATTGGTCCCAGACTCTTTACAACCTGAGTGTCATCCTTTATACCTTCTCATTTTACCAATGTTCTAGTCACAGTGAACTTCTTAATTATTCTGAGATCTGTCATATTCTTTCATTTCTTTTTGTGTTTTCAGATGCTATTTTCTCCACTTGGAATATGGTTCTTCCACATCTTAACTTGGCTAAACCCTAACCATCTTCAAGACCTACCTCAGGCTTTCAGAACCTTGGGTTGGGATGTAGTTTTAGTTTGTGTTCCTACAGTCCCTAGGGCATATCCCTCTTCTGGCATACAATATATTAATAAATATGCATATAACATACTCATGCCAAGGCACTGTTCTAAGAGCCTTATAATAATTAGTTATCTTATTCTCCTGGCAACTCTGTGACATAAATTCTAGCTAATTATTATTACACTGCTTTATACCCACTGGCGTTCTTGTTAACCTTCCCCATTCAACTGGAGAGCACGATTGTGTTATAATCATCTCTGTGCATAGCACAGTGTCAGACACATGTACATATTCAATAAAAGCTTGCTGAATCACTACATTTGTTCATCAGCTATTTAGTCATTCAGACTTAAGGTAGGTTTAGATGGGATTGGGGTAGGGGATTAAAAGGGGTTAGTGTTTGGGGTTCCTGGGGGAAAGGGAAGCTAAAGTTGGATCCATACCTGGAGACCTTTTGTAAACAAAGGGCATCACGGAAGGAACTGGCTGAATGAAAAAGGCAACAAAAAGGATGAGGGAACAGCAGACAAAACAACAGAATAAACAAGAAGTTTGCCCATTCCATAATTTTGTCCAGCATCTCTGGGACAAAGGTGAGGAATCCAAGGCTAGGGAGTTATATTATATTTCCTAGGTTTCCAGGGAATCCAAAGACCTTCAGTCTGTAATAAACAAAGAATTATTTGGTCGAGGGAGCTAAATGCCACATCTACCCCTTGGTAGAATAGTTGTTAACTCACCAAAAAGCTGCATGTCTTCCTTGCCATCAAAGACAGGTACAGTGCACCAACTCCCTTAACAGTTTGTTTCAGAGTTTGTTCTTACTAATAGCTAACTTATACTCCCGATAATTTCTTGAGCTAATTTCTTTAAATGTATTTTGTAGAGATGAAAAACAACTGATCAAAATGCTTAATAAATCCTCCATACTCTCAGAAGATGTTTTTTTAAACTGTTACAATAGGGAAGACCTCTATTTTTAGTTAGGCACTATATTTACATGGAAAAAGATCTCATTTAATCCTCACATGCTGGTGTGAATTATGTACTATTATTAACCTCATTGTATAGATGAGAAAACTGATTCTCAGAGAAGATAAGCAACTTATTAACATCAATATTTTCCTCCCTAATTCTTACTACCTCCACCCTTGATAAAAACAGAAAAAGAGGAGGGCTACAGCTGGGACTGGATCTTAGTATTTGATTATTTAAAATGATGATTTCTGAGTCTCAAACCCAATTATTCTCTTGTATAATAAAATTTCTTCCCATAAGATTGGGAATAAATTGGTGGTTTTTTTTTTTTATTTACTTATCAATTTCAGAGTCTCATTCAGTCACCCAGGGTCGTGGGGTCAGCCTAGCTCACATGAACCTCAAAGTTCTGGGCTCCACTCCACTCCTCTTGCCTCAGCCTCTCAGGTAACTGGGACTACAAGTGCCCACCACAATGCTCAGCTAATTTTTCTATTTTTAGTAGAGACAGGGTCTCACTCTTGCTCAGGCTGATCTCCAACTCCTGAGCTCAAGAGACCCTCCCAGCCTTCTAGCATGCTGGTATTACAGGCTTGGCCCTAGTCAGCTTCTTTAGACACAATTTGTCCAGGAATTGATTAACTCAAATATTTGCTTTTTACATGGGGGTGACTTAGAGATATATTAAGAGCGCTTATCTGGCTTGGTGCCCATAGCATAGTGGTTACAGTGCCAGCCACATGCACCAAGGCTGGCAGGTCCCAGCCCATCTTGGGCCAGCTACACAGCAATGACAACTGCAGCAAAGTGGCGAGTGCCTGTAGTCCCATCTACTTGGGAGGCTGAGGCAAGAGAATTGCTTAAGCCCAAGAGTTTGAGGTTGCTGTGAGCTGTGATGTCACAGAACTCTACTGAGGGTGACATAGTGAGACTCTGTCTCAAAAAACAAAACAAAAACAAAAACAGAAACAAAAAGAGTGCTTATCTTTGGAAATACAAATTCAAATCTTGAGATACCACTTTGCACCCAATAGGATGGCTATAATAAAAAAAACATAGATAATAACAACTTTTGATGAGGATGTAGAGAAACGAGAGCCTTTGATACATTGCTGGTGGGAATGTAAAATGGCATAGATGCTTTAGAAAACAGTCTGGTAGCTCCTCAAACAGTTAAGCATAGAGTTACCATATGACCCAGTAATTCTACTCTTATCTATAAACTGAAGAGAATTGAAAATGTGTTTACACAGAAACTTGGACATGAAAAGTTCCTCGCGGTATTATTTATAATAGCCAAAAGATAGAAACACCGGAAATGTGCCTCAGCTGATGGATGGACAAGCAAAATATGGCATATCCAGGTGACAGAATATTATTTAGCTATAAAAATTAGTGAAGTAGTGGTACATGTTATAACACATGGGTAAACTTTGACAACATTATACTAAATGGAGGAAGCCTGTCACAAAAAACTAGGTATTTCAACATTCCATTTATATAAAATATCTAGAATAAATGTAACCCGAACATTTGTACTCTGACATTAATCTGAAATTAAAAAATGAAATAAAGATATAAATAAAATATCCACAATAGGAAAATTTACATAGATGGAAACTAGCTTAGTGCTTTCCTAGGGTTCAGGTGATGGGAAGAATAGAAGGTGACTGCTGAAGGGTGTGAAGTTTCTTTTTGAAGTGGTGAAAATTTTCAAAAATCGATTACATGTACATGTCAAATCTACTAAGTGTAGAATATAAACATTTTAACACAATAATTAAGAAAGTGCAGTGAAGGCAATGTTAACCAGCTTGTTGTAAGTATTTCAAATTGTATATAAAACCAGCACATTGTACCCCATAATTGCATTTTGGTACACAGTTATGATTTAATAAACAAACTTGATTACATGATGTGATAGAGACATAGCTCTGAGAATATGCTAAAACCCATCAAATTGTATGCTTTATTTTCATTCTTTTAATTTCAGGTTAATACGAGGGCACAAACCATTAGGTTATATACTTTACACGTGACAGGTAAAAATCGGAATTGTGATTGTGTCCTACACCCATGGAGTATGCCATATATCCATACACTGAATTGTATACCTTATTTTATTTTTATTTTTTATTTCAGATTCATAGAAGGGTAGGAGGGAAGCCTGTGAGCTCTCACATAACAGGTACAATAAACTGTAAACTTTAATTTGGCTGAATTTGTGGTATATGAATTATATTTCAATAAAGCTGTTTAAAAAAGTATTCATCCTGGGGTGGCGCCTGTGGCTAAAAGGAGTAGGGCACCAGCCCCATATACCAGAGATGGCGGGTTCAAACCCAGCCCTGGCCAAAAACTGCAAACAAAAAAAAAAAAAAAAAAGATAAAAGTATTCATCCCCCCCCCCAAAAAAAAAGTATTCATCCCCTTTTACATTCAATAAATCTTATTAATATTAGGTAATCTGATAGGTTATCATGATGGCCAATATAAGAGGTTAGTTGTATCTTGTTTTCCTCAAATATTTCACCTCAGTTTGTTGTTGGAGATGAGGCAAAGTAATAAAAATAATTCTCACCGGGGAGCAGAAGGCATCTTGTTCTTCTTGTATTGCAGAAGCATCACCCTTTTCTCAAGTACTGCAAACCACTACTCTGGCCATCCGGCTGGACTGCTGTTAGGAATTCACAAAAAGAGGAAGAAGTTGGGAAATGTTTTCTCTTTCATCTTCTAGCTCATGGGACAGCCTCATGCCTTAGATTTTTAGGCTTAAAAACTTGCAGTGTTTTCCCTTGACCCAATGGCAGCAAAGTCATAAGTAATGTCAAGAAGTGATCTTAAGAAGGAAACTTCATCTCCAGGGAATTAGATCACAGAACTGACCTAACAACTCCCTCAAGCCTCAACATGCATCCAAGACATTTCCCAAGAATGGGAAACTATTCTCACAACCTTATCTTATCAGGACAGTGACATCTCCTTGAATACCTCATCTTCTTAAGAATACAAACCATTCTGAATGTCAGAAAGATACGGAAAATATGTTTATACTCATACTGCCATGAAGTCTCATAGGAGAAATGCATCAGCCCTGGGACAACTCTCTAGTACATTTTACATCCCAGCTGGATAACTAAGTGGCCCATGGCCAGCTCAACAACTAACACAATGGGAAGCACAATTTGGAATGAATGGTGGGAACAGTTATCCAGCTTGGGCAGAATGGAAAGTACGAGAAGAAAGCACATATTCATTGCATTTAAAGAATTTAATTACTATAGGTATATATTAGTTGTATATATTTATAAGGTACACGTGTTCTTTTGATACAGGAATACAATGTGCATTAATCAAATCAGGGTAATTGGGGTATCCATCACCTCAGGCATTTGTCGTTTCCTTGTGTTAATTCTAATTTGACTGTTTAGTTATTTTATTTATTTATTTATTTATTTATTTACTTATACATTTATTTATTTTTGTAGTTTTTGGCCAGGGCCGGGTTTGAACCTGCCACCTCCAGTATATGGGGCCAGTGCCCTACTCCTGTGAGCCACGGGCACTACCCTGTTTTAGTTATTTTAAAGTATGTCATAACTTATTATCAGCTGATAGGCATATGAAAAAATGCTCAACATCATTAGTCATCAGAGAAGTGCAAATGAAAACTGCAATGAGATAGCATCTCACCCCAGTTCATCCTGGGGAGGATGTGGAGAAAGGGAAACCCTTGTACCCTGTTGGTGGGAATGTAAATTAGTGCAACCACTGTGGAGAACACTATGGCGATCCTTCAAAGAACTAAAAATAGAACTACTCATTGCATTTGGAACATGTGTAGAATATTGGAGATTTTCCAGAGGGATGAGTCAGGATCCATGGAGGTGAGAAATAATCTGGCAAGAAATGGGTGATATCAGGGTATCAGCATTAGTGCCTCTCGAGGTCAAAAAAATACCTCTGTAACAAAATGCACCTAGAACTGTCATTTGTTTCCCCCCGCTCAGAATATGGACTAAGTGTCTCACTGTATGACCATAGTGAATGTGGAATTTTTTTGTCATGATTTTCTGTGTTTATTGACCATTCCTCCCCCGTCCTGGAATCCTTAGATGCTAATTTGAGAAAGGCTCAGTGGTAGAAATATTTGGATGGAAAAATTCATCAGGATGGTCGAGAGAGAAGGTGAAGAGTCCCAAAGATTCCTCAATTCTTAGCCAAGAAACTGTCATGTGCAATGAAGTGGAAATTAATTTTCAAGAAGATTTGTTTATCAGAAGATACACTAATGCCAGTGGGCGGAGCTTATGTGGGAAAGGGAGGAATTTGCCATTTGTGGAATGCTATTTCTGTGTTGGTCTCCAAATCGATGCTTTACATATCAATTTCCACTTAATATAAGGATGTGTTTTTAAAGCACAATTGTTTGAAAATAAAACGTGTCACTCAGGAAGGGAGAAAACATCTCATCATTGAAAGAGTCGAAGGAAAGGCTACTTGATTTGATCGTCCTTAGGGGTAATGGAGAGCAATGATTCTCCAATTTTGGAGCACTGGGAATCTCCCTGGAATCTGGTTAAAATGCACATGCTGATGCAGCAGGTCTCAGATGAAGCCTAAGAGTCTGCATTTTTAAGAAACTCTCAGAAGCTGCTGCTGGGGCTCGTCCAAGAGCTACACTTTGGTTAACAAGGCTGTAGAGCAAGTCTTAATCCATTAGTGGTCATAAAATCAACGTAATGGGTTGCTATAAAGATTAAAAACACAAATAAAATAGAATATGAGTGGGGAAATCTTGAATTCATTACACACAATGAGTAAGTACTCTTTTATAGAAATTCTGTTTCTGTTATGATTCAGTTTGTATAGAAGTGGATCATGATGTACTTTACATATTTTTTTAAATCTTGAATCATATGCAAACAAGTTGAAAAGCTGTAATTATGGAGGAAACTGGTACTAACATATTGAATCTGATAACCGCTAAGATTCCTTCCTATTTTGAAATGCTGTGCTGTTTTGTTTTGTTTTTTTGCAGTTTTTGGCTGGGGCCGGGGTTGAACCCACCACCTCCAGCATATGGGGCCGGCGCCACACTCCTTTGAGCTACAGGCGCCGCCCTGCAATCATGTGTCTTTTATTCAACTCTTTCACTCTGGCTTTAACAGAATATTCAAACAGGAGTGGGCATCATTAAGTTTATTAACTTCATTCTCATCTTGGGAACCATGATGGTGTACATGTTTAGATGTCATGCAAAAATATGTCATTTTCCTGTAATTAATGTTATGATAGAAAAAAAAAAAAACTTGAGATGATCTCTTCTTCCAGGAAGGACATTTGGTTCTTATTTTTGTTGCCAGGATCATTAGTTTAATGACAAGAGGCGGTTAACATCAATTTGTTAGTTACAGGTAAAGCTATTTGGAAGTAAAATAAGAAATTAAAGGAGTTAATGCCATTTCCAAAACTACCTTATTTAGAAGGTTGTAACTCAGATTCTAAATAAATCTGGCTCATTATTTTTTTAACTGAACGAAGATTGCATTTGAATTCAATCAAGATGCAGTCTCACTTATATATATTATTGCTCTAATTCATAATTTGTACCAAAAATATATTAGTTTGAAAGATGATAGGCTTTCCAAGAGTACCAGTGTGTCTATGAAAACACACACACACACACACACACACACACACACACACACACACACAATTTTTATAAATTTAGTATTGAAGCGGAGCAACCAAGGGCCAGGAAAAACAGCTGCAAGTATAAAAAATATTTTAATTAGGTCTTTCAGTTTGGAGTTTACTATGCCAATAGTCAGAAGGGTCAGTTTGCTGTCTGAGCAATCACTAACATATGACTTCTTGTGTTAGCGTCTAAATTAAAAGAGTGAGATCCTACCACTCCAGTTCATGTGACTTCTCTGATAAACACCTGGCCTTATTTGAATCACATTAATTACAAAATGCCAACCATTTTTTGCATTTTATCATTGTTTTCTTGAATTACCAGATATATTTTCATTTATAAGCACAAACTGCTATTTCAAATAACTCATTTGGTAAAATCAACAAGATATTTCCTTCTGTGATTAAAAAATGACTAACTCCAAATCCAATCCGAGGTAATGACTACAAATGCTAGAAATATCTAATTGGATCTCAAGGCGTTTCAACAAAACTTGAGTGTTTTGAGACAGAAAATGGCAGTGAGAATGGTAGCCACTGAAGCTCAAAATGAATCAAGTTTGGGGAGAAATACAAATAATTGAATACTCTTGATATCATCTGAGTGGAACTCAGAAGCTAACTTTTCTTGATTCCTTTGCAATCTTTCAACTATGTGTTTATCTTCACCTACTAAATACATACTCAGTGATAAGCTAAGTATGTTAGGGGAAACAAGAACTGAGCCCTGTCCTGAAATTCCTTTTGGCTGTCTTTCCTAATATTGCTAGAATTTCCTAGATTGAAGGTCAAATGGACACACATTCAATTAAATTGAACAAATTTGAATTTATTGACAGATCCTGACCTTTTATTTTTACTCTTAATTACATTGCTGTTTAACATATCCCTAATATGGTTAAATGTTATATTATGGCTCATGTTATAAGGCACTAACAATTAACAAGCTAATAACTGTCTTCTATTATTAACACTCAAGTTAATTGTTTATGTACCAGTCTGTATCTTGATTATAGGTCAATAAGAATCCTTATTAGGAGAAAAAGGGACTTTCATAGTATGCTTAAATTAAATTATACAAGTTTCATATCTCCTATCAATGAGTTAAAATGAATCAGTTTTTTCTTTTTTTTTAATACCTTTTGTCCTCTGCATCCTCACCTGGCCACTCCTGAGGGCCCCACAGCTGCCACTTCATCCTTACAACATTACTTCTCTGATGCAGGGAGAGATAATCTACCAGCTGCACTGGGAGAAAGGCCTATTTTTCACTT
>CAUYPK010012153.1:0-11525 GCA_963574355.1 Loris lydekkerianus | reverse complement strand
TAGAGTTTGATCCTTTTCTATTACTAGGTATCTACCCAGATGAACAAAAGTCATTTTACAACTATGGTACATCTTACAAGGGTACATGTGAAATTTACTAAATGTAGAATATAAATGTCTTAACACAATAACTAAGAAAATGCCATGAAGGCTATGTTAACCAGTTAGATGAAAATATTTCAAATTGTATATAAAACCAGCACATTGTACCCCATGACTGCATTAATGTACACAGCTATGATTTAGTAATAAAAAAAGAAAAAAGAAAATTGGACCAGAATATTTATTGCATCCCAATTCATAATTGCCAAGTTGTGGAAGCAGCCCCAATGCCCATCAATCCATGAATGGATTAACAAGTTGTGGTATATATGCGTATATACACCATAGAATACTATGCAGCCATAAAAACAATGGAGACTTCACATCTTTAATGTTTACCAGGATGGAGCTGGAACATATTCTTCTTAGTAAAGTATCTCAAGAATTGAAAAAAAAGTATCAATACTATTATGAAACCAATATGTAATCATGTACACATTCATATGAATGATAAAACACAAATATAGTCCAGAAAGAAGGAGGTGGGGAGGGTGACTGGACAGAGGGTGTTTGGCAGGATCTCACCTAAGGTGCACAAGGCCAGGGTACATCTCATAACAACTAAGAGGATATTATAACTGTCTTACCAAAAAAAGTGAGTGAGGTGATGGTTATTTAATCAGTTTGATTTAAACATTCCACATAAACGTATACAGTTAGGATTTAATACAAATTAAATTAAAAAAATTAAAAAAATTATATCATTTCGTATTTTTGCTAAATAACTCCAAAGACATACTTGGCAAGACACGAGGAATGCATAGGAAAGAAGGACACATTTTCTATGCATAAATAATTTTATTTCTATTTTGCTTTCATAAGGTGGAGCCAAGTAAGATTGCTTTCATTTTCAGGGTCTTTGGTCATGAAATAACTTGTAACTGTGAGGAATTGAAGCAAAGAAGGCCGCTTGCATGATCCATATTTTGGCTCACAATTATTCTACAAGCACTTTCCATTTCTATAAAGAACGAGACCAAGAGGCTACCTTATATTTTTAAATAATGATTGAAAATAGAATTAAACTTCATATAATTGCTCAGATCAAAATGCTAAAAGGTCCAATTATTTGATCAATAATTTTTGTGTATCAAAACTCCTTGGGAGGCCTAGATAGCTTTGAAAAGAAAAATAAGTGTGATGTTCAATAGATTCTGCAAATAATGAAAGTGTTTTAGGTCCTTGGATCAGAGTCACAGTAAACTACAACCTTATATTTTGCCTGAATTTAAATTGTAGACAGTATTATATTCACTGTTTTATAAATGCCCTGCTTGCTCACACGTTGCTGCAGTAACTATGTTGTCAGGACATGTAACCAGCCCAAAGTTGCAGACTGTGGATCGTGTTCAGTGATGCGGACACTGTGAACTTTCCACACGGCTGTGAGAGCACGGACGCTTTCAGCTTTCCACATGGCTGTGAGCCCTGCATATCTGGAACCTTAGAATGATGACATTTTGGCAATTTTCATGAAAGGGCATACACTTAATAATGTGGAACCCTGGCAGTGCTTTTCATTCATAATTTTCAAAGATAGTATTGAAGAAAATACATTGTACATCTTTACCAAACATGCAAACATTTCAAACAACTTTTAAAATCACCTTTTTAAACACTTTTTATTATGCTGCCAACAAAATATTAGTAAATTTCTTTAAATTATATATATATGTATATATACATGCCCACTTATACACACATATACAATATATCTGTCTGTCTAACCTTCAGGAGAAAAAAATGATAATATAAAATAAAGCATTATGTTTCTAAAATCACTATACATAAGAATTTTTGATCTCAAAACAAATATTGGGCGGCGATTGTGGCTCAAGGGGTAGGGCACTGGCCCCATATATGGGGGGTGTGGTGGGCTCCAGACAAAACTGCAAACAAACAAACAAAAAAAGAAACAAATAATTGTTCAGAAATAAATAGTCAAGGGCTCCCAGTGAAAACCCAACTATAAACTCAGATCCCAATAAAGGCTGCTAAGTATTTCAAACCACCTTGCAGTGCTGTTGGGCCGACACCAGGTCCCCCCAAACACGGTCAGTCCTGAGAAGGGACCACATCTCAACGCACTTTACGTGATTAACACACAGGCTCCAACTTCATTTCTAATATACTCTATATGTGTATGAAACAAAACAATTCTGATCTCTGTGAAAAATTTCAATGATAAATGCCCACCTTATTTTTCTGAGTTGCAATATCTATCCATATATCTAACTATATTTTTTGGTGTGGAAATTGAGAGTAATGAGGAAAATGTAAAGTCAAAAAGATTCTGGAAATAGGCATACTGCCTAAATATTTTTTGCGGAGCAAAGGAAATAACTAATAAAAGTTTTATTTTCTAGGTAAAAAAAAAAATAGGCTTCACCCGTTTGAAATTTAGAAGGGAAAAAATCCAAGGGCTTCTCCTGAGACTCCTGGGTTGGAGGTATACTTGAGAAGAGTGGACGCTGAGGGCCATAGACGGTCGTCAGAATTGAGGAAAGCCCCTTTCACCTGGTGGACATCTGGTCTGGGTGGCCGCCCTGGCCTGGGGCTGCCACCTGCCACCGCGCGGGGGAAATGCTGCCACCTGGCGGCCACCGCCGGCGCCGCGCTCCCCACCCCGCCCCGCCCCACCTGCTCCTGGCCTCCCACGTCCTGCCTCATCCATGGCTCCTGCAAGCGCCTCGCTGCCTGCAGGTGCCTCTCACAGCAGTGGGGTCTGATCTGTAGGCAGGTTCCAGCTGGGGCCTCTTGTGAGACCGGGGAGAGGCCACAGCACCCTCCCTTTGCTGGGAGCCCGGGGAGTAGCAGCCTCACCCGGGCGCCTCTCCTGAAGCCACCCGGAGTCTCCCCAGTGGGTGTGACAATTAGAGGGTGACGGGAAAGTTGGGTGCTTGAAGTTGCAAGTTGGGAAAAAAATGAGGAGGGAATTAGCCATTCCGAGACTGCTAATGGGAACCAGTCATCCAAATACTACCAGGGCCTATTAAGTGCTAGGAGACAAAACATTAGGTAACAAAAGTTTCCTGATTCAAACATTTATTTCTACTGCTTCCAGTTTCCTTTCATGTTTGAGATTTATAGGGAAAACACTTCTTTTGTTCAGAGAAATTAGTAAGTAATATTTTAAATACGTGATCAAGATAATAAAGGTGATGCCTATTTGGAAAGCACTAAAAATAACCAAGTGAGAGTAAAACCCTGCACCCTGCAAACGGTGAGAAAAGAAAAAAAAAATACTGGAACTGATGCTTTCCGATTTCAAACCTGTGAAAATTATGTGAGGGTTATACTAAGCTGATAAAGGGCTTTCTTTAAAGGATATTCTTTTTTTAATCTTTAAAATCCAACTTAGGGAACTAATATTGGTTGTATGGTTTGCAAGGGAATGAACATTCTAACACAGAGTGTACTTAGTGCAGACTCACAAGCACAGAGTATACACATCCATAAATATTTGTATAAATATAACAAATATTGCAAAGAAAAATCACAAACCACTTTCTCTATAATGAGTATTTAATTAAAAAAATTTAGCTAATTCCTTTTTTCCTGTGTACTGGACTATGTCAAGTCTAAGGGGAACTAATTTTCAAGCACACACCAATAAATGTTTATATGAAACAATATGCTTTTGATGGTAATAGAGAAGACTCATTTCTTGTTCCACTAAATCCGTAATAACAGTTCTGAGACACAAAGGCTTAGCTCTGCTTCAGAGGCTTCCTGCTGGATCTCACTGGCCTCCGCCGGAAGCACGGGGCTGTGTGGTCACTGCTTGGACAGTGTCTTCTCACTAGGTGTCCACCTGCAGGAGTGGGCACTCTTCACATACACAACTTGCGTGTCCTTTCTTTTCTGAATCTGTAATATTTTCAGAAGAGCCACTGACCCATTATTTTAAAGAAGGCATCTTCCTCTGTGCTGCCCACCGGGACCTGGGGTGTCTGAGGGAGTTCAGGCCCCATCCCTGGGACATCCACTGGCCTTTCTGCTCAGAGCGGTGGCCAGGCGTGGTGGAGGACCAAGCAAATACCAGTTAGGAGAATGCTGCCCCCAGGAAAGAACCAAACCTCTCTACCACCCTACGTGGGATTTCTTCGCAGTAATTATATTTAACAATATATATTTGACACATTCAGGGCAACAATTAGTCTTTTCCTAAGAAAATTACAAACTCATTTTTGTATTCTTGAAATTGAAATTTCAAATTCATGGGTACCTAGTTAAAATAATCAAATGTACATTATTCATAATAAAAAGCCAAATACACCACCATGAAAATCACAAATTATTTCTTTTAATTTTTTTACTGTTGACTTTCAGGTTTTTATATGTTTTCACCAGCATATTTTCTTTAAAAGGCAAAAATGAGGCCATTCATATTTTTAAATCAACAAGTCAAAAAACTTGTTTAATTTCATATTTCTGCCAACATTGAATTTGAGAGTATAAATTTTAGAGCCAAAACAAAATCACATGGAAATCAGAGAAATGTTAAAAAAGAACTAACTCCTTGGCCGGTATTTGTGACCAAGAAGTGCATTTTCATGTAAATGGAAACTGTTTGGGGTTTCCTAATTCTGGCAACCTCTGAGTTGGTTAGGTTTTAGCTTTTCCTGTGGCAAAGGCGGTCACCACTCACACAGCTGGCTACATTTTGGTTCTGTTCACAATAGGAATAAACATAATGGCCAGTTACACGGGGCACCAACAGAAGGTCCATCAGGACGGACGCGGGAACCCAGAGGTGCTGGGAGTGGACTTGCTTCACCTCCTGGAAGACCTCAGGAAAAGGGGGGACCCGTCCTCCTGGGCTGGGCCACTTGTACTGGAACCCTCCGCCACACCAGGAACCGGGAGGAGATGACCACACCAGCTGACCGCCACAATCATGGGCTGCTGGACTCCAAACCACAACCCACAGGAAGGGGAGGAGCCTTTAGTACTGTCAAATTATTATGTTGAAACAGAGACACGTGGATTCCACAGCATGTGGCCAGCACTCAGCTCAGGTGCTAGTGACCAACAGAATTCAACCCAGACAAGCTGTTAAACACACTTAAGTGCAAGGACATCAGTCCATCTTGGTGGGTCAGGGTGAAACCCAGCATTCCTCTCGGCTGCACAGACTCCGATGTGGCTGTGATGGTGCAGTGAGCCCGCTTAGTGTGCACATTGCCCAACAAGGAGGAAATTTAAATCCTAACTTTCCTCTCAAATTCAAAGTACATATCTCATCAAGGAGCATAATTTTGTTTTCTTTCATATTTTAAAGAATGTGGGAATAAACACACACAAATGCCCCGCTTGGTCAGGGCTCAATTCCTGAGCTGCAGGTCCAAGGCTGAGGGGCAGGGGCCAGGGAGGTGGCTGCCCCTCTCCAGACCTCACCCCCGTGGGGAACACTCAGTCTCGGAGGCAAGTTGGCTTTAGAACGATGGGAGTGGTGAAACGTCTCTGGTGTGGATGAGATCGCCCCCATCAGCGGCCAGTTTTGTTTTGACATTTCTCTCTGGACTATGTTTTTCCCTAGAGCCGCCATTGGAGCAGCAAAGCCAGGGAAGTCAGAGTTGCAGCAGCCCTTTCCTTCTGGTTGATCAGAACGACCCACACGCAAAGTCAGGAATCAGCAAAGTCTCTGGGTGGGACCAGACAGCCAATAGTTCAAAGCTTTGCTGGTCAGGTGGTCTCCGTGGCAGTGACCCCCTTCTCCACTGGACCCACAGTTGTTGCACAAAGCTGGCCACTGGCCAGGTGCCGGCGAGAGAGTGTGGCCCGGCTGCCACGAGGCTTTGCTCACAACAGTCGGGGGATTGGCTGGTGGCCACAACGTGTCCACCTGCTTAGAATTACTGCCCCCGTTTGTCAGAGCAGGCATCCTTGACGAGATTTCATTCTGCTTTGGAAAATTTGGTCACCATAATTATAGAACAAATCATCTCTAAACTATCCTCATCTTTTCAATATCATAGGAAGGAAAACCATGTTTGGAAGGAAAACATTTACTGTATTTCTGAATACAGAAATAGACATTATTTTTTAAAAAATTATACACAGTTAATTTCTTTCCTACTCACTTTCTGCCTGTATATCTGATAGAGAAACTCTACATAGGATTTTCCTGATTTGGAAGACAGCTCTCTCTTGCAGGCTCTCACTTTCAAGTATTGCCGTGAAAGTTTCTAATTCTAACTATGGTTACTAAGAAGTTGGAGGTAAATACTCACGCAAGCGTTTGAAACGTTGCATCTCGCAATTGTCTATGTAATCAAACACTTGACCCAAGAACAGTAAAAGCGACTTGAGTAATAAGGAAAATAATTTCATTATTTAATCAAGCATCGGGATAATTAAATGTTTTGCTCTGCAACTTTGTTTAATTGGCATCTATCTTAAACATGGGTCAAGACATGACAACCCAATGTCACAACTGATCCCAATGTGAAAAATGGGGTTTGCCATGTTTTTCTGTAATATTTGAAATGAAAATAATCCAGATAAAATAATCAGAGGCCAAGCTGACTGAGGTAACGGTTGTGCCAAACTTTCTTACTTGACCGCACTCAAGACCGTGGCTGCTGATGAAGACCCCGGTGTAGACGGTGGCGCATGTGGGTTCCTGCAGCAGACTTGCTAAGGTCACAGACAGAATGATACAGTTTTGAAAAACATTCACATACTTGCCTTTAAAGATAAATCTGTGTCTGAACTTCTCCCTTCATTTGAAAAATTCCAGTGCAGAGGAAGTTCTACTAACACTTTTCTCATACATGTCAGATTGTGAAGTGGAACAGTGGAGTTCTCGCAGGCTGTCTTTGGAAGCTCTCATGGGGAGATCATTTTCATCACTTTCCTCTTTCTTTTCTTTCTTTCTTTCTTTCTTTCTTTCTTTCTTTCTTTCTTTCTTTCTTTCTTTCTTTCTTTCTTTCTTTCTTTCTTTCTTATCTATCTTCCTTCTTTCCTCTTTTCATCCTCCTCCCTTTGTCTTTCCAGAAATTCAATTAGAGACTCCACCAGCCCTTCACTAAGCTCACACTCAGAGAATTACTATTAATACTGAAAATCATCAAGGTTAGTAAATAACTGTTGGAAAATTATGTCAACAGAAGGAAATGTTTCTTTAAAAAATAGCTGTTTAACAGCCTCTGTAAAAACCATTTTTTAATTTAGTTATTGCAGGGTACTTAATCTTCAAAAGCTACTGTCATATGCATGTCTATTTTTATATTGTGGTTTATATTTACACATGCGTATATGTTAGGGACAAAAGTACTTGCTTTATTAAAAACATCTTATTTTATCTCTTAGTTGCTAACATATTAATAGTTTTCTAAAAAAAGATAAGTAAACAAATAAAAAAGCAAATAAATAAAACGCTTTTCGGGTCAGCTCTTTTCCCTCATTTTAGTGCACACACTACTGTACATTTGGTAGTGCTTATTTAATGTTTCTAATTAAGTGAAATGGTTTTGCTAATTCTGAATCTTCATTTACTGTAATTGTAGACCTAAACGCTCCCAGTAGGATCAGTAGGATTCCTTTCCAGATAGTTTTAACTTCACTGTGATTGCACATGGTGGCTGCAGGAATAACCTGCTTAATTCTTTAGCCATAAAGGCTCATTGCAGAAGTTGATGTGTTTCAGCATCTTTGCCTCCTCTCTCTCTCAGTTTCTCTGCCTTCCTCTTTCTCCCTGCCCCCCCCCCCCAAGACCTTGACACATTGAATCAACTGTCTTCTTCTGCAATAAATAGTAAATAATCGCAATTCAATCTCTATGTTGCCGTACAGGCATGCACAACCCCCGTGGAACTTCACTGGGTTTGCGGCGCCTGTATCCCATTTACTGCCTGCACTGGAGGCAAATGAGCTGCCTGACCTTTCAGAGCCGTGCACCTCCTGAAGGGAAAATGGTTTCGTTTTCACAGGTGTCTTTATGAGGGTTACAGCAATTCCCCCACTGTGAGGCTGCTGATGTTATATTGCTGTCCGCGTCCGCGTCTATCAGGACTTTTCACACTATGATTGAAGTCTATGCCCCATTTTGCAATTCTTCTTCAGCTTTGAGAAGCTGAGTTAGGAGTTGGCCACTGTATGAGATAAGAGAAGTTTTTAATAAGCAATGATCCAGCATGCCTCTGATGAAACCCAAGCTAGTACTGGAAAGATTTTCCTCCACACAGGGCAGAAAGTGAGAAGGTCCTGGGAGCTGCTCTCTGAGGCAGGGACAGAAGGGTGACAGGATGTCAGGGGATTGGAAGAGCAGCACAGAGCCCCTGGTGCCTGCAGGCCGGTGGGAACGTTTCCCAGAAGACCCCAGGACAGGCCCCTCCTGGAGGCTGTGGTCTTGGCAGAGGTCACAGGGTGGGGAGAGGGAGGTCAGTGGGGGAGCAGCAGCAGCTCTAGGAAAACATGGGGCACGGAGGGTCTGACCCAATTTAGAAGACCCGTATAAGTAAATAAATAGAATACATGGAAAAAAATCCGAAATTCTATAAATTGCAATGCAAATATGATTATCTCTTAGTTGTAAGATTATAAATGCTTTTTTTCGTTTTGCCTGTGTATATTCTACAACAAATGAATTAATTTTATTCATTTTCCTAAGAAAAAGTTGAAAAGTCACAAAAACTCCAATATATAAGAGGATATCATACTGATAACAATAAAAAGACAAACAGATAAATGAAAGAAAATAGATAATCCAAAGTCCGGTCTGACATTATATAAATGGTGTGCACATAAATTCATTACCATTGCAAATTAATGGGAAAACGAATGATAGTTCAATAACTATTTCTGACAAAAGAAATTACCCATTAGAAGAAAAGTTCAGTCTTACTTCATATCAAACTTACATTTATAGGCTACATTTCTGTACTTACATTGACATCAACATAAACTAATATCCACTCAGACCAAAGACTGAAAGTGAAAAACGACATTATACAGAAAAAGAAGAAAAACGTTTGGTGTGCAGATAGA
The DNA here is from genome assembly GCA_963574355.1 of Loris lydekkerianus. NCBI lineage: Eukaryota > Metazoa > Chordata > Mammalia > Primates > Lorisidae > Loris > Loris lydekkerianus. The sequence continues at coordinate 2,429 of CAUYPK010012153.1, read as the reverse complement.
TAGGAAAACACATTTCAAATATTTGAGTAGCGTAGAGACCCGGGAGCCAAGCTCAGCCTTGATACTGTCACAGACACCGGAGCAAAACGGAGCAAAACGCAAAGCTGGCAACAATCTATACGACAAAGGGTTACTGTTCACACGGCTTTCAAAAGCTACTACAAGTCATTAGGATAAAAAAAAGTGGGTAAAAGACATTAACAGGCAATGCAGCGGTAAGTAATACAAACAGCCATTGACACGAGAAAAAAGCCTCAATCTATTAGGCAAAGCGCAGCCACTCCCATGCATTACCTTTTTTTATCAATAACATTGGCTGAATTTTAAACAAGTTTTAATACCAATGTTGACAAGGTTATAGCTAAAGGCACAATCATCTGGAAACCAGGAAAGGAGTATATTACCTTCTCAAAAATTTGGGGCTGTTTCTTAAAACCTTTTAAAGCCTTTGTAATGTCCTTATTGCACTACATGAATCTAGAGTTTGTGAAACCAAATCATATTTGTAGAAAAATAAATACAGCAGCATCTTCAGATTGAGGTATCTCTTGATGGTGGAACAATGGCATATTTTTACTCTTCTAAATGTCCATTGCCAAACCTAGAAAACCGATCACCTCCGGGGGGGTGGGGGGGATGTTTTGTGTTGTTTTTCTCCATCCTCAGGTGCACAGCACTGTGGGTCAGCAGGTGCAGGAGGTGGGGGAAGAGCTGGCAGTGAGCTCCTGACCTGCAGAGGGCTTACATTTACACACTAGTGACTAGAGTCGTTAGAGTTACAGAATTGCTGGTGGAAAATGCCTTATGATTAGAGGGTAACTGCATTGAGAAAGAACAAGAATTCTCTGCAAAGTTTAAAAACCTCCTCCTTACTGTCAAGGTTATTTTAGGAAATGTAAAAATGTACAGTGAAATGAACTGTGCAGGATGACCTGGAAGTAAAGCAGAGACTATTGGGGGGGGGGGGGGGGGCATGAGAGACCAGGACAGAGTCAAGTCTTTCATGCTGTTGGCTGGGAGGTCCAGATGTCCCTAGGTGTGCGGGGTGGCAGCCACATCACATCCTTACTGCACAGGTGGTGAGCCCAGTGCCACTAACAGACGCAGCACTTTTTAATGGTCGAATGCACTGGGTTCACCTCATCTCACGGATTCTACTCTCAGCCTTTTCAGAATCTGTTTTTGTTTATTTGTTTTTGTCAACTGTGCAGTGTGAGGTGCAGGAAAGAGAAGATAAATGAGACACGGGCCCTGTTCTCAAGGAGAACATCTCAGGTGTGTATGGAGCACACATACACTTTTTAACTGATTTTTAGGAATAAAAATACAATAGTTACAGGGAAAAAAACTTTATAATAATTAGCCCTATATTGGAAAAAAAAAATTCTTTCTAATATATTTTTCTATCTTTTCTAGAGCTGACATACGATGTCTTAAAATTTTCTAATTATGTCAGAAATAACAGTGCGCAATAGTAACAGCCTAGCAGGGAGCGCAGCGGGGTCCGTGTGCGCCGCGGTGCTCGGAGGCTCCACCTGCATCGTGGCCTCTTCGGGCACAAGAGCCCCCCTCGGTGAGGCCGCGATTCCCCTTTGCAGGTGAAGACGCAGAGTCCCCGGTTACATGGCTCGCTTCGCGTCACACACGCGGCTGACTTGGACCCAGGGAGGCCGGCTCCAGAGTCAGGGTTTGGAATACTTTCCCACGCTACCTCGCTTCTGAGAATGATTTCAAAAAGAAATTGTAAGGAAATTTGGGCCCTGCGTTGGCTCCTACGAAGGCACCTCATCCCCCAAACTGCCCACCTGCAGCCACACGGAGCACCCAGCTGGGACACACGGGATGTAAACGGGACTTAGAGGCGCTGGGGAGGGTCTGAGGAGCAGACGTGCACCAGTGGGTTGTATGAATCCCAAAGTAACCACCTCTGAAATGCGGAGGGACCACGCTGTGCAAGGCCGCCGGTTTATTCTCTGGCCCTGGAGCTGCTGGCATCCTAGAGCATCAGCGGCTTCAGCCGTTTATTTGTGCACATACGCACACTCATTCACACTTCCACTCCCACACACACACACTCTCACAATTACACTCCCACACTCTCACACACACTTTCACAGACACACTCACACACACTCTCACACACTCTCTTACACACAGTCACACACTCATGCACTCTCCCCCACATGCACACACTCGCACTCACACACACAACCCTATATGCATGCTCACTCCCACATGTGTGCACACACACTCCCACTCCCACATGCACACTCACACTCTCACACACTTTCACAGACACACACTCACTCACACACATTCCCACACACAGACTCGCACACTCTCTTACACACACTCACACACTCATGCACTCTCCCCCCACATGCACACTCACACTCTCACACACTTTCACAGACACACACACACTCACA
>CAUYPK010012152.1:0-13613 GCA_963574355.1 Loris lydekkerianus | reverse complement strand
ATAATCCATTAGGACAAAATGCTTCATACCCTGTGCACTGTCCCATAACTTGAAACCTGTTGGTGCTGTAGTTCAATTCCCTATCATTCAGCCTAAGTGATGATACATGGAGATAATTTATTTATGGAAAAAGAAAAAAATGGTCTCTAAAGCTAGGGAAAATATAACATTAACAAACATAAAAATAATGAGAGAAATTATTTTGTCCTGATTTCAGCAAAACTATAATGTTTAGGAAATATGGTAGGAAAGAAAATACATATGAGAGGCAAATGAGTTACAAGAAGGGAAAATTCACTTTTTAAAAATCTCCACACTCAAGATCTACTTTGTAGTTGAGAAAAGAAATGATATGAAAGAAGAAACATGTTTTCTTTTCTGTCCTCACTGTTAACCCGTAGAAAGGTTAGAAAGCAAGTGCATGTACAAAGGAAAGGAAGAGATGAATGAAAATTCACATTTAGGTGTATGAATGAAACTTTTCACAGAAATCTGACCTGGAAATGCTGGAGTTTATTATGGCATCTTGATAAATATAATTTTTTTAATAGATTTTAGAGGCAAAATGATTCATTTTTCTCTTCTAAGAAAAGCAAAAGAACTTCATGTTCTCCTTTCCATGTTACTAAACTAAAACCACTTAAGAGAGTTAAATTTATAAAGAAAGCATCATGTGAAGGAGGAAGAGAAACAATATATTAATTTATGTATTAAGCTGTATTGCAGTTTTTTGGCCTGAACCAGGATTGAACCCGCCACCTCCCATATGTGGGGCTGACAACCTACTCCTTGAGGCACAGTTGCCGCCCAAGCTTTAAACATTTTTTATTTTCTTCTCTCATTTTACATTGAAATTTAAGATCAATAATAAAAGCAGCAACACTTTTAGAGCTTAATTGTTATCTCAATGGAAGATTACACTGACTTCTCTAAGTAAGACTACAGAAGCTTTCACATATGGTAATAGATATATACTCGTTAAGAGAAAATAACAGCTTCTACTATAATTATGATAGACTGTACTAGTTACAATAACTACATCTTAAAAAAATATTTTATGTGCATATGCATGTATGTATTGATTTATTTTAATAGATTAAGGAGGGAACAAACGTTTTGGTTACATGGATGAATTGTATTATACCAAAATCAGGGCTTCTACTGCAGCTACCACCAGAATAGTGTACATTGCACCTGATAGATAATTTTTTTTATGTCACCCTCTTCACTCACCCTTCTTAGTTTTCAATGTCCAATACAACATTTTATGATCATATATACCCATCATTTACTTCCCATTTATAGGTGAGAACATGTGCTATTTCATTTTCAGTTTCTGAAATACATTATTTATGTATATACACATTTTCATTTCCCACATACGAACTGAAGGGCACTTAAGGTGATCTCATATCTTTGCAATTGTGAAGTGCTATGATGAACATTTCAATGCAGCTGCCTTTTTTTGATAAAATAGCACTTCTTTTTCCTTTGGAAAGATACTAAGTAGAGAAATTGCTGGATTGAATAATCAGTCTACTCTTAGTTCTTCATGAAATCTCCATACTGTATTCCATAGAGGTTGTACTAATTTACATTCCCATTGACAATGTATAAACATTCCCTTTTCATCACATATGCCACACCAACTTTTTTTTTTTCTTTTTTTTTTTACTTCTTACATCCTGACAGGGATAAGGTGGGATCTCATTAAGGTATTAATTTGTATTTACTGATGAGTAATGATGTCAAATATTTTTCATATTCTTTTTGGCCATTTGTTTATCTTCTTTTGAAAAATATTTGTTCATTTCATTTATTCATGTTTTGATGGAGTTGTTTTTTCTTGCTAATTTGTTTGGGGTTTTTGTTAATTCTAGACATCAGTCCTTAGTCCATTATACAGTTTGTGAATATTTTCTCTCATTATCTATTTAGTCTGTCAATATTTTCTTGATGCACAGATAATTTTTGATTGATTAATTCTTATTCACTTATTTTTGTTGTTGCTGTATTTGCTTTTGGGGTGAGAGTCATAAATTCTTTGCCTAGGCCAACGTCCTGAAGAGTTTTTCTTTCTTCTAGATTTGTTTTTTTTGTGGTTTCAGGTCTTACATTTAAGTCTTTAATCTATCTTGAATTAATTTGTGTTATTGTAAGAGACAGTTTTATTCTTCTGCATGTGATTTTCCAATTATCCTAGCATCACTTACTAAGGCACCATTTCTCTGGTATCAATTCTGTATACTTTGTCAAAAATCAGTTGGTTACAGCTGTCTGATTTCATTTCTGTTTTCTCTATTCTGTTTCTTTGGTCTATGTGTCTAGCTTTATACCAGTACTATGATGTTTTGGTTACTATAGTCTTGTAGCATTAATTTGAAATCCAATAATATGATTCCTCCAGAATTATTATTTTTGCATAGGATTACTTTGTTTATTAGAGGTCTTAGAGATCCCATATAAAAATCATGAGTTTGTTCATATAAAAATTATGAGTTTGTTCTAGTTCTGTGGAAAATAACATTGGTATTTGGATGGAGTTTTATTGAATATATAAATCACTTTGAACAGTATAGACATTTTTAAAAATGTTGATTTGTCCAATTAATGTACATGAAACATTTTCCATTTGTTTATGTTATATATGCTTTATTTCATCAAGTTTTGTAGTTCTCCCAATAAAGATATTTCACCATCCTGGTAGAGAATATTCCTGGATATTTTATTTTCTTTGAAGCTATCAAAAATGGTACTAAATTCTTGATTTGATTCTAGGCTTGACTGTTATTGGTATACAGAAATGCTATTGTGCATTCTTTTTGTAACCTGAGTCTTTTATTGAATTTATTTATCAACATTAGAAATCTTTTCAAGTATTCTTCAGCCACCACTATACTTGCCCTATAAGAAAACATTAAAGGTGCTATATACATCAAACAGAAAAATCAGTACACTGAATATAAAGTAACAACTCACAGCATTTATAAAACAGTAACTCTGGGGAGAAAACAAAGCAAATAGCAGTCAACATGATGACTGGTACAGTATCTTACAAGTCAGTATTAACATTGAATGTAAATGGTATAAATACCCCACTTAAATGATATGGATTGGTAGAACGGATTAAAAAATACAACCCAAATATATACTACCTCCAAGATATTCATTTTGTTAATAAATTTTTATCATAGATTCAAGGTTAAGGAGTGGAAAAAAACACTCCATGTAAATGGAAATCCAAAGCAACTAGAAATAGCTATTCTTAGATAAGACAGAGTTGAAGACAAAGAAAAGATTAAGCAAAGACACACATTACATAATGATAAACAGTTTGAGTCAATAAGATGACACAATAATCTTAAATATTATGTATATCTAACACAGGAGTTCCTAATTCCTAAAGGAAATACTACTAAATATAACTAAAGAAACAAAAAGCAGCATAATAATAGCCAGGGACATCAAAACTCCACTTACTGAACCCAAAAAGTTCAGCCAGGCATAAAATAAACAAAGAAACATTGGACCTAGACAGGATTCTAGCACAAATGAACATAATAGACATTTATAGAACATTCTACACAAAAACTGAAGTATACTCTTCTCATTATCATATGAAACATTTTCCAAGTCAGGTCATATGTTGGAACAAAACAAGTCTAAAAAAATTAAAAAAAAATTGAACCATTTTACATACCACTCCAGACGACGGTGGGATAAAATTAGAAATCAGTTCCAAGAGCAAGTCTCAAAACTATACAGTCACATGGAAAATTAAACAACCTGCTTCTGTCAATAACAAAATAAAGATTGAAATCATTTTTTTCAAATTTAACAAAGAGACACTGCTACCAAAATCTCCGCAAAAGCAGTTCCAAGAGAGTACATAGCACAAAATGAATACATCAAAAGAACAGAAGATCACAAATGAATAATGACCTAATATCACACTTCAAGGAACTAGGAAAAGAAGAACAAACTTGAAGTTTTATCAGAATAAAAGAAATAACAAAGTTAAGAGATGAATAAGTAAAATTGAATACAGAGATAGGGGATTAATATGACAAGAAGATAGTTCTTTAAATGATAACTTTGATAGGCTTCTAATTAGGTTAACCCAGAATAGAAGAAGAAAAATTCAAATAAAATTTGTAAGAAATGAAAAAGAAAGCATTACAACTAACATCACCGAGGTACAAAATATTATCAGTACAAAATACTGTGAAAACCTCTAGACACAAAAAACTAGGAAATCTAGAGGAAATGGATAAATGTTTGGAAACACAAATACTCCCAAGCTTGAATAGAAATAGAAACCCTGAACAGACCAATAACAAGTAGTGAGATCGAATCAACAAAATTTTTCCAACAATAATATTCTGGGGTTCACAGTGGAATACTACCAAACCTACAATGAGGAACTGATACCTAGTCTGTTGAAAGTGTACCATAACATCAAAAAGGAGAGAATCTTTTCTAAGTCATTTGACACAGCATGTATCACCCTAGTACTAAATCTAGGAAAGAACACCACACAAAAAGAAAACTACTGACCAACATCCTTTATGAACATAGATGCAAAGTCCTCAACAAAATACTACAGAATCCGATGGTATATCACAATTCAGCATAATCAAGTAGTTTTCATTCCAGAGATCCATACATAGTTCAATATACACACATTGATGTGACTTGCTATATAAACAGAATTAAAAACAAAAATGATATAATCTTATCAATAGATGCATAAATCTAGCACCTCTTTATGATGAAAAACTTCAACAAACTAGGCATAGAAGGAACATACTTCAAAACAATAAAAGTCATGTGTAACAAACCTATAGTCAACATCTTATTGAAAGGGAAAAAGTTGAAGCATTTCTCCTAAGAATGGGAGCAAGACAAATGTGCCCATCATCCCCTTACCAGAGTAATCTGCTAAGAGAAGGAAATAAAGGACATCCAAATCAGAAAACAGGAGATGAAACTATTCCTCTTTGCTAGTGATAAGATCATATATCTAGATTTTTTTTTATCTTTAAGGAAACTATGAAGAATTCACTAATTATAACCTCAAATAAGGATTGGCCGAAGGTAAAAAGTATAAAAATTATTTCTGATTAGTTGTTACATGTGAAAAATGATACTTGAAATTTTATGGTCATATGTCTCATATCCTATGAATATTTTAATAAGTTATAAACAGCACACACAGAAGACTTATAATTAAATATATTAATTTGTATTATACTTCTATCCATTTTGCATTTCTTAAATAGATCTTCATCTTAAATGAAGAAAAATAGATTTCTTCATTTTCATTGTTATTGGCATAGTGTAGGCCACTATCGTCTCTGCCTGGAATATTGCAGTAGTTACAAGTAACAGACCCTTTGATCAGTTTTCCATACTACAAAGTAACATCTAAAATAGAGGTCCAATAACCTCAGTCTCCTGTGTCTTGCTTAAAAACATGTAATGGCTTTCTATTGGTTTCTGTATTAAGTACGTAAACTACTTTTAGCATAAATTGTTAAGTTCTTCATGGTCCTATTTTTGATTATCTTTCCAGGGTTCTTCTCTCTACTCCACCCACTCAATAATTCAACCCTACAAACTCACAGTGGCACCTGCCACTTTGGAATTTTCATCTAACTAAACTCTCCTCGTTCGTGAATATTTAAGTTAGATTTCCTTCTTCTATGAACCACAGGAACCCTTACATCCAATCTATTACTGGGTGTTTTTCTTCTGGGCTGCCTTGGCATTCTCTTTGCCTTTATACATATTCATTCAACTCTTAATGAATTCATTAAGATACAGAAATAATTAATGAGGCATACAGGGTTTTTATAAAGGTAACTGAGAATTATTTTTAAAATAATTCTAAGAAATTTGATAGTGATAAATATGGATAATACTTATAAAATATATAAACTCATAAACAGTGTAAGTTGTGTTTTTAGTATAGTGGGACCCATGCTTTGGAACAATGTGATCATTAGGAAAAAGAACACAAAATTTAAGGACAATTTAATACCTTTAAAAGTTTTCTGATTTCTCCTTTTTAATTACAAATATCATCAACTTAAATAATGTTATTTTGGTGTGACATTTCTAAAACTTGTCCCAAATGAAAAAATAACTCCAATTATGTGGTAAATATTGAAAAATAACAGAGAATTCCTGTGATGTCAGACAGTAATACAAAATTTAGGAGTTTTACCTGAAAATAAAATATATTAATTTATATCTTGGTTCTCCTAAAAACTCATATTTATTGGTGCTAGCATATTTTTGCATAAAATTTGATGGATCTTAAAATTTGGTAAGTTACCTTTACTTGTCAATCAAAATATCTTCCCATAAACATATAGTCCAATTTAGGAGTCGTTTGGAGATATCTCTTAATTCATAGATGACTGTTGAATGTGCTGAATTGATTTTATTTTCATTTATTCAATTATTTATGCATTAAAAATTGTTTTTACTTGAATAGTTTTTTATTATCAATACATGTAAAATATTTTCTTTGCATATGTATGCATTTATGTGATGAAGCTCTCACTAGCATGTATACAAATATATTTAAATATGAGCATAAACATAAATGCATATGTATTATGAGCATATTCTGTCTCTCCTACTCTCCAGCTATATATTATACTCAGCAAGGTAAAAACCACAAATGAGGAAAATATTAATATTATTCTTCAAAAAATTACCTATTGCTTTTATTTGTGATTTTGAACAGTATGTTGCATGTTTAGTGAGTAGTGTTTGTTTAAGAATGAAATATTAAAACTTACAATTGTTATCTTTGCTTTTATATATGAATTTTCAATACTATTAATTTCTTGGGGAAATTTTATGTAAGCAGTAGTAACAATACATATAATGATCAATTATATTTCACAATTCCTCTTTGTTTATATCTCCTGAAAACTGAAATATGCAATCATAAGAATTGTGTATGTATGGCATATGGTAGTCAATAAAGAGAATAAACACCTTTTAAAATTACTCAGCCATGACTTTTGCAGCTCTGCTTCATGCATACATTTATAAATCAATGACCCTATTTCTTAAGATGATGAATGGCAAATGTTTATTTAAACCCTGAGCTATTTACTAACACACATCTCAAAAGTTTGGCATTATACTATTATAGAACATGACTTTCTTAACTGCACAAATCAAGGAACCTTCTCTTTATTGCTGATATAAATATTATAAGGTAGAGTGTAAAAAAGTTTATAAATACGAAAAATTGTAGTTACTTTCAATTTATTTGAATGTTCCAATATGTAAATTTTAAAAACTCTTTTCTGAATTTTTATATCCTTGTTTACAGAAAAATACAGTCAGTTTTATTTTACATTTGTATGTTAAAAATGATCTCTTAAAGACTTTAAGACTTTTTATTGTCTCATGGATTATTTCATTTCTGACTAAATTAACCAGTGTCCAGTCTTGTTTACCCAGTTAAGTTGTTTAGCACATCTATTTTAATTGGAAGCACAAAGATAAAACTTCAATATAGTTTGTGGTTTTCTGAAATATCTCAAATTCTACATTTGTGGATTTTCTTATCTATGTACTATTTTGCATTTATTGTAACCTTACATGGTAATTAGATGTGAGACTGAGTCATCATGATGACTGAGAATTAGACAGTAATATCAATAATTGTGTTAATTTGGTTTTATGTTTTTTATATTTTTAAAAAATCAATTCAACAAACATTCATTAACTGTCTTGGACGTAATGTTATTGGATATAATGTTATTATTCCAAGACAATAGTGAATTAAAGAGGAAAGATTATTTTCTTTCTTATAGATTATATTCTAGTAAATTTGAAATATAGTAAGTATAATACATGAAATACCACTGCAAATTCTCTTCCATTCCCCTCATATAGAGATGAAGAGTATATTCTACCCTTTAAATTCAAGTGGGCCCTGTGACTTGTCTCAACTAAGAGAATGAAGGGAAATGAGACTGTCTAATTTCAGAGATGGGGCTATAAGATTATCTGCAAAGGAGGAAAATCATAACCACTAGTAAAGATCCAGGTGGAAAGCTGTTGAGACACTAATGGAAAGCCTCAGTTGAGCTCCTGGCTGATCACTTTGCAAGGAGTTAGCTTACATATTCCAGCCAGCTGAACTTCTATACGGCTATAGCTCCAGCCAACACCACATAGAGCAGAACAATTCCCTTGTCAACCCTTTGAATCACAAAAAATAATAAGAGTTGTTGTTGGGTCAAACCACTTAAGTTTGTGGTGCAAGGAAAACTAAAATACAAAAAAATAATAAATATTTTAGTCAAGATTGTTAGGAGGTAAAAAGTTTGTGTTAACTATAAAAATAGGGCAAGGAGAAAGAGAAAAGAAGGGAAGGGCTTGTAATTTTAGCTAGAATGGGAATGGTGGGCCTCATTAAGAATGTAATATTTAAGTGAATATGGTAAGGGCCTCATAACTTTTGTAACTTATTCTAGAACTCTAAAACTTTAATGTTCTAACACTTCAATGGCTCTAGATGCTTAACATAATACTTTTAAATGGTTCAGGAATACTGGGCATCAAAAATTTCTGAGAGGCTTTTCCTTTTCTTTTTATGAAAATTTGAAAAGTGTTAAAATAAGTCGCACTTAGGCCTTGAAGGGTGTTAACAATAAAACCAAAAACAGCCACTCAAGATAATTTTGCACTTATAATACACTAAATTAGAAGATCATTGTTTAACTTACGTAAATGCATGTGTCAGAGAATTGGCACTTGGCTGAAGTTGGGACAAGCAATTACATGACAAGCAGGCTAGTGAGAGAAGAATTAAACTGGCTGGCAATGGTGCACATAAAGGAAATAAAGCTAATTAGCCAATTAACGTGCATTTTTATATTAAAAACTAATAAATTCCCTTTGGTCAATATACATACATTTTTTGTGAATTTGTCTGATAAAATCATTTCCAATAAGCTAATCATCTATTTATAAAAATGACTTTATACGCCTATAGATCTGACAGCACACATTATAGAACAGCAATTCCAAGTCATGCTTGATTAATAAAGGTGTCTAGGGCTAGGTGAGGTGGTTAGTGCCTGTAATCCCAGAACTTTGGCAGGCCAAGGCAGGAGAATCCCTTAAGCTCAGTAGTTCAAGACCCAGCCTGAGCAAGAGTGACACCCAGTCTCTACTAAAAATAGAAAAAGTACCCAGGAATCATGGTAGGCAATAGAAGGACCAGCTACTTGGAAGCCTGAGGCAAGAAGATCATTTGGAGCCCAGGAATTTGAGGTTCCAGTGAGCTAGGCTCACTGAAGCCTCAAAGGAGGCTAATAGCTCACAAGGCTTTTTAAGACTTCTGTTCTAACCTGAGACAACAGAGTGAGACTCTGTCTCAAAATAAATAAATAAATGAATAAATAAATAAACAAACAAACAAATGAACAAATAAACAAACAAAAGTTTCTGGGTGATCATCACCACTACCACCAATAAAAACTCTACCTGGAACCCACTCAGATTTACTAATTCAGAATTTCTGAGAATGGATTCTAAGAATATATTTATTTTAAAACACCTTAGTTAATTAGTTGTAATATACAGTGACAGTTGAGAACCACTGCCATAATCCATGCTGCTCAGTGAGTTCTACTGAAGCATTAAGCTGGACTCTCTAAGAATCATCTCTCTTGTCATATTACCAATTTATAAATAAGATTTGTATAAGATCTTGCAGTGACAATGCTGTATAACTAGCAACTCCTAAATCAGAGTCATATTATCATATTAAAAACTTGTCATATTATCAGCTTATTATCAACTTATCAACTTACATTATTATATTATCAACTTATAAAATATTATTATTGTCATATTATCAACTTATAAAATAAGATTTTTAAAAGATTTTGCCCATGACAATGCTGTGTAACTAGCAACTCCCAAATCAGAGTCTTTGGCAAGCATTTGCTTTCTTGTACACTGGTTTAGGAACTATTTGTAGGATTAGGTGCCCTGTAGGGTTAACTCAGCTGGTCTTTAGACTGCAAACTATAGGTTGTGTTCAAGACTTTTCTACATATCCTTTATTCTGGGACACTTGCTGAAGAATCAATAGATCCTTATGAAAAGGTCTTCTCGGGAGTGGATGCTGGGAGAGAAAGAAGGCTAATGGCTCACTAGGGTTCTTAAGACTTCTGTTCAGTAATGGTGCTCTGTTACTTCTGCCCAAATCGCATTGTATAAACAACTCCCTGTACAAACCCAATGTCTGTGAGGCAGAGAAGTATATTTCATAACCAGAGAAGATGGAACCTTGGCAGAGAGTGGAAGATTCATTTGGAATAAAGTGTACTACTTACCACAGTGCTCATTAAATGAGGTATATAAATGCAGTGTCTAGGAAAAAAAGAAGGTGACAAGGCAGAAATCATTTTAGTTTGCAGACAGTGCTCTAGGTTTCTGTTTATATTACTGGCAGCTTTCTTGATTTAACACAGGATTGGCAGAAAATAATTACTCATTTTCACTGAATGGGAGAATATTTTTATTCATTTCTGCAAATAATTGAATCTTTGATCTTGAATAAGCTCTTTTGTTTTTTGTTTATAATGGCACTTAGATTGCAGTTTGAAATACATGTTTTATATGCTTTTTGATATGTATTGATGATTTTGAAAATTTATCCCTTTAGGTTAAATGCAATGTTAATTCATTGAATATGTATTTCCAGGAGTATTATTTTCCAGTTTCTTTTTTTTTTTTTTTATTAAATTATAGCTGTGTACATTGATATGATCATGGGGCATCATATACTAGCTTCATAAATCATTTGACACATTTTCATCCCAATATTCTAGTCCGGCCTTACAAAGGTCTGAGGGACAATGAACTGGCCCCCTGTTTTAAACATTTGAGGACCTCTGGGCCTTATTCTCATGCTGCAGAAATTATTTCAAAAATTGAGGAGGAAGGAATCTTCCCCCAACACGTTCTCTGAGGCAAACATCACCCTGATACCAAAACCAGGAAAAGACCCAACTAAAAAGGAGAATTTCAGACCAATTTTACTAATGAATATAAATACAAAAATTCTCAACAAAGTCCTAGCCAATATATTATAGCTTATCATTAAAAAAGTCATACATCATGATCAAGTAGGTTTCATCCCAGGGATACAAGGCTGTTTTAACATACACAAGTCCATAGACGTTATCCACCATATTAACAAATACAAAAATAAAGGCCATATGATCCTCTCAATAGACACAGAAAAAGTATTCAATAAAATGCAGCATCCTTTTCTAATGAGAACACTGAAGAGTATAGGCATAGGTGGCACATTTTGGAAACTAATCAAAGCTATCTATGACAAACCCACAGCTAATATTTTACTGAAAGGAGTAAAACTGAAAGCTTTTTCTCTTAGAAATAGAACCTGTCCTCTATCACCATTAGTTGTCCTCTGTCACCATTACTATTTAACATAGTGCTGGAAGTTCTACCCAATACAATTAGGCAACACAAGGAAATAAAGGGCAACCAAATGGGAGCAGAGGAAGTCAAACCCTCCCTCTTTGCTGACGATATGATCTTATATTTAGAGAACCCCAAAGACTCAACCACAAGACTCCTGGAAGTGATGAAAAAATACAGTAATGTCTCAGAATATAAAATCCATTTCCACAAGTGAGTTGCCTTTGTTATACGCCAATAACAGTCAAGATGAGAAGCTAATTACGGACACAACTCTCTTCACCATAACTTCAATGAAAATGAAATACCAAGGAATATACCTAACAAAGGAGGTGAAGGGCCACTATAAAGAAAATTATGAAATCCTAAGAAAGGAAATAGCAGAGGATATTAACAAATGGAAGAGAACACCATGCTCATGGCTGGGAAGAATCAACATTGTTAAAATGTCTATACTTCCCAAAGCAATCTACTTAACACCATTCCTATTGAAATACCAACATCATACTTTCAAGATTTGGAAAAAATGATTCTGCGTTTTGTATAAAACCAGAAAATACCCATATAGCTAAGGCAGTTCTTAGTAATAAAAATAAAGCAGGGGGCATCACCATACCAGATTTTAGGCTGTACTACAAAGCCATAGTGGTCAAGACAGCATGGTACTGGCAGAAAAACATAGACATTTGGAACCGAATAGAAAACTAGGTAATGAAACTAACATCTTACAACCACCTAATCTTTGATAAACCAAACAAGAACATACCTTGGGGGAAAGACTCCCTATTCAATAAACGGTGCTGAGAGAACTGGATATCCACATGTAAAACACTGAAACTGGACCCACACCTTTCTCTACTCATAAAAATTTATTCAAGATGCATAAAGGACTTAAATTTAAGGCATGAAACAATAAAAATCCTCAAGGAAAGCATAGGAAAAACACCGGAAGATATTGGCCTGGGGAAAGACTTCATGAAGAAGACTGCCATGGCAATTCCAACAACAACAAAAATAAACAAATGGGACTTCATTAAACTGAAAAGCTTCTGTACAGCTAAGGAGACAACAATCAAAGCAAATAGACAACCTACACAATGAGAAAGGATATTTTCATATTTTGAATCAGACAAAAACTTGATAACTAAGATCTATAGAGAACTCAAATTAATCCACATCAAAAAGCCAACAATCCCATATATCAATGGGCAAGAGACATGAATAGAACCTTCTCTAAGAAAGACAGATAAATGGCTAACAAACATATTTTAAAAATGCTCATCATCCCTATCAAAGAAATGCAAATCAAAACCACCCTGAGATACCATCTAACCCCAGCGAGAATGGCCCACATCACAAAATCTCAAAACTGCAGATCCTGGCGTGGATGTGGAGATAAGGGAACACTTTTACACTGCTGGTGGGACTGCAAACTAATACAACCTTTTAGGAAGGAAGTATGTTGAACCCTCAAAGAACTCAGGCTAGACCTCCCATTTGATCCTGCAATCCCATTACTGGGCATCTACCCAGAAGGAAAAAATCCTTTTATCATAAGGACACTTGCACTAGACTGCATATTGCAGCTCAATATTCAATCGCCAAAATGTGGAAACAGCCTAAATGCACACCAACTCAGGAATGGATTAACAAGCTGTGGTATATGTACACCATGGAATACTATTCAGCCATTAAAACAAAGGGAGACTTTACATCCTTTGTATTAACCTGGATGGAAGTGGAACACATTATTCTTAGTAAAGCATCACAAGAATGGAGAAGCATGAATCTTATGTACTCAATTTTGATATGAGGACAATTAATGACAATTAAGGACATGGTGGGGTGGGGGAAGGGAATAGCAGAGAGAGAAGGAGGAAGGAGTGGAGAAAGGAGGAGTAGAGAGAGGGAAGGAGGGAGAAGGGTGGGGCCTTGGTGTGTGCCACACCTTTTGGGGGCAAGACACGATTGTAAGAGGGACTTTACCTAACAAATTCAATAAGTGTAACCTGGTTTCTTGTACCCTCAATGAATCCCCAACAATAAAAAAAAAAAAAGAATGAATTTGTAGACAGATGTATAGTGAATTCATAAACTCAAAAATGAAGTAATAAACA
>CAUYPK010012150.1:0-19069 GCA_963574355.1 Loris lydekkerianus | reverse complement strand
TTTTGTATGGTTGATGCTATTTCAGAACTTGATATGGGCCTGTTCAACATTTCCACTTGATTCTGGCTAAGTCTTGGAAGGTGACATGCTTCCAAGTATTGGTCAATTTCCTTCAGATTTTCATATTTCTGAGAATAAAGTTTTTTGTAATATTCATTAAGGACTTTTTGAATTTCTGAAGAGTCTATTGTTATTTCGTCTTTGTCGTTTCTGATTGATGAGATTAGGGATTTTACTCTTTTTTTTCCTGGTTAGGTTAGCCAAAGGTTATCTATTTTATTGATGTTTTCAAAAAGCCAACTTTTTGATTTAATGATCTGTTGTATAATTCTTTTGTTTTCAATTTCATTTAATTCTGCTCTAAGTTTGGTTATTTCTTTTCTTCTACTGGGTTTGGAGTTGGAATGTTCTTCCTTTTCCAGTTGCTTGAGATGTCCCATTAAGTTGTTAACTTCCTCTCTTTCCATTCTCTTGAGGAAGGCTTGCAGTGCTATAAATTTCCCCTTAGGACTGCCTTTGCGGTATCCTGGAGGTTCTGATAATTCATGTCTTCATTGTCATTTTGTTCCAAAAATTTAGCCATTTCCTTCTTAATCTCATCTCTGACCCACCTGTCATTCAGCATAAAATTATTTAACTTCCATGTTTTTGTATGAGTATGCAGATTTCTGTTGTTACTGAGCTCACCTTTTATTCCATGGTGGTCCAAAAAGATGCAAGGAATAATTTCTATTCCTTTAAATTTACTGAGGTTAGACTTGTGACCTAAAATGTGATCAATTTTGGAGTATGTTCCGTGGGCTGATGAGAAGTATGTGTATTCAGTTTTGTTGGGAGGAAATGTTCTGTAGATGTCTGCTAAATCCAAATGTTGGATGGTTAGGTTTAAATCTAAGATTTCTTTGCTCAGCTTCTTCTTGGAGGATCTATCCAACACTGCCAAAGGAGTGTTGAAATCTCCAACTATTATGGAGCTGGAGGAAATCAAGTTGCTCAAGTCTGTTAGAGTTTCTCTTATAAATTGAGGTGCATTCTGGTTGGGTGCATAGATATTAATAATTGAAATCTCATCATATTGAATATTACCCTTAACAAATATGAAGTGTCCATTCTTATCCTTCCTTACTTTTGTTGGTTTAAAGCCTATTGTGTCTGCAAATAGAATTGCAACACCTGGTTTTGTCTGATTACCATTTGCCTGAAGTATGGATGAACATCCTTTCACCCTGAGTCTACATTTGTCTTTTAAGGAACATGTGTTCTTGTATACAGCAAACATCTGGCCTGAGTTTTTTTATCCAGTCAGCTAACCTGTGCCTCTTTAGAGGACCGTTTAAGCCATTCACATTTTGGAGAATATTGATAAGTCTGGTAAAATTTGGGGTATCGAGTTCTTCGAAAGTCCAGTGGACATTTTTAATCCTTTTGCCACTGTGGAAGTTGGAGTTTGAGCAAAAGTTTCTGAGTGAATTTACTTTTGTGGTAGAGGATTGGGCTGGTCATTAAGGAGGAGAGGTCTGAGAATATCCTGAAGAGCTGGTTTGATTATGGCAAATTTCTTCAGCATATGAATGTCATTAAAGTATTTAATTTCTCCATCTTAAATGAAACTCAGTTTAGCTGGATACAGGATCCGGGATTGAAAGTTATTTTGCTTTAGAAGATTAAAAGTTGATAACCACCCTCTTCTGGCTGGAAAAGTTTCAGCAAAGAGATGTGCATTCATTCTAATATTCTTCCCTTTGTAGGTAATGGCTTTCTTTCGTCTGACCTCTTTGAGAATTTTCTCCTTCATATTAACTTTAGTGAAGTTAATTATGATATGGCTCGGGGATGTCTTAATGGGGTTGTGTCATGCTGGGGTTCTGAAGCTGTCTGCTCTCTGAATTTCAGAATCTCTAGGCATGTCTGGAAAATACTC
This sequence comes from Loris lydekkerianus, assembly GCA_963574355.1. Lineage (NCBI taxonomy): Eukaryota > Metazoa > Chordata > Mammalia > Primates > Lorisidae > Loris > Loris lydekkerianus. The sequence continues at coordinate 17,148 of CAUYPK010012150.1, read as the reverse complement.
TTTCATAATTTCATGGAGAAGGGCCTCTGTGCCTAGTGAGGCCACTTCATCAGTTTCAGGGATTCCAATGAGTCGGATATTAGCCTTCTTTGAATTATCCCAGAGCTCTCTGAGAGAATGATCCATTTTTGTTCTCCATTTCTCTTCCTCTTTGAGGGTTTGGGAGCATTCAAAGGCTTTGTCTTCAATGTCAGAAATCCTTTCTTCTGCTTGCTCCACTCTGTTACTGAGCGATTCTATTTTTCAGATCTTTAAGGCCTGCAAATTCTTGCTTCAGTGCATCAAAATCTTTGGTGGTTTTGTCTTTAATTCGTTAAATTCTTGAGACAACTTTTGGATTTCTCCTCGAATTTCTAATTCCAACTTTTGAATTTTTGCTCAAATTTCTAATTCAAAATTTTCCTCCATTTTATTAATCTTGTTTGCAATCCAAATTCTGAATTCGATTTCTGACATCTCAGCCAGCTGTTTATGAATGGGATCTTCAGTTACATCTGCCATATCTTTCCTTGGGGGGAGGGGGGGTTGATCTATTCTGGTTATTCATGTTATCAGAGTTTATTCGCTGATTCCACCCCATGATTATTTTACACCATTTGACTTTTCCCCTGGAGCTTTGCCAAGGACCCGTACAGTGCTATGGCCTCAGAAACTGGGGCCCTGTTTGGTGCAGTGGGGCTGAGTGGTTCTGTCTTGTTTTCAGCTGGTTTCTGTTCAACCCTAGTGAAACAGTTACTCTGGGTTGAAGTCTCAGCTATGGATAAATATCAGCAATTATGTCACCCCACCCCCACAGGCAATATTTGGGAAAGGAAAACGAAACCCTTCTACAACTACAGGGCACCACTTGAATAGTCCTTGGGTGATTGGCTCAGTTCAAAAGGTCCAAATCAATTGTCTCAGTCAGCACCTGTCTCAGGTGGGAGCGTTTACAAGGTCTGGCAACTGGATCACAGGGGTCTGGTGACTACTCTGATATGGCTTGCCCTGGCCATGAGAGCTACCCAGCAAGCAGATCAGTCTGGGAAGGTTGACGCCTCCTTACCCACCTTGCACCTCTGTCACACCCAGTCACTGATAGTCCAGGAAGGCTTTGCCCCAGTTGCCTGTAGTGAATAGATACTCCAGGGGTTTGCACCTTCCTGAATCACAAGCAAATCTTTTTCTGCTCAGCCAAGCAGCTGTGCTCTGCCTCTATCTAGCAGGGGGAGGTGAGGCCTGACAACCTCAGGCACTTGATGGAGCCTGGGGGGTATTCGCTCAGTTCTAGCCCCACCCCTGATTGTTGTTAGTGACAGACCAGAACAACTTTGCAGGAATTTTCTTCTGTCCCTGCTATTCCCCTATAGAAGAGAAGCTGTTTTGAGTTCCCAGAACCTGCGCCTCAGACCCTGTCTTTGCTCTTGCAGGTTTGTATTTGCAGCACATTTAGCTGTCAATTCTATCCTCTTGCCTTCCTTTGTCTATAGGCTAATGATCCCGAGGGCCGGGTGCATCTTAGGCTCAGTAAAGTGGTCCTCTGGGTCAGCCTCACCCTGGGAACTTCCCAGGTCTGCGAGTGTGTTTCTAGTCCCTGTGCTCCACCCAGGCCAGTACCACCTCAGGCAAACCTTTTACTCACGGGGCCTGCATTTCCATCCCAGATCTGTTCCGCTGGTGGTTGCCACCTGAGTAGATGTTCGGCCTCCTCTGGTTGCCCAGGGAGACAGGGGGTGTGGCTTCAGAATATCCAGGAGTGAGACGTATTGCTGCTAGAAGACGGCTGCTTCTCTGTGCCTCGCACAGTGCTCTGGTGTGGTTCCCTCTCAGCCGACTGTCCTCTCCTCACTCCCATGCCCCAGGGTCAGCACTGGCCAGCTGCAGTTTAGGTACTGTCCACACCCCTTGATAAATCACCCAAGAATCTAGACTCCTCGGGGACAGGCCTCCAGACCTCAGAGTGAGAGTGGAGGGGAGTGCTGGGAGTTAAGAGTTGCAGGTAGAGAATATATACAGTTTTATACCTGGCAGGAGAACTCCGTGGCACCCTAGTAGGGGAGGTATGTCCAATTTTTAGAGGGTCTCTCTCCTGTGGAGTTTAGTGGGAGGACCTTTGAAGTCTGCTCATTTGTTTGTGGGGCACTCCGATCCGTTATCATGGGGGAGGGGACTCCCATCCACTTGATGATGGATTTGTACTTTTTGTTTGTATCCTTGTGGTCGCAGCTCACCTCAGTGGGGTTGATGTGCGTTCTTCAACCTTCTCTCTTGATGCAGTTCAAATCCACCAGGTTACTTGCTAAATTTCTGTCCTTTAACTCTCCTTCTGGACGGGAGCCTCTGTGGAAAGCTGGTTGTATTCAGCCATCTTGTCTCTGCCCCCCTATAAATTTTCTTTGTGTGTATTTCTTTACTGAAGAGGTTGAACATCTTTGCACTGGTACATTTCCATCCTGTTCACATCTTTTAACATATTCTTTTGGATTGTTTGTCCCCTTCTTATCGATGTACAATTTCTTTATATACTTCAGTTTCTAATTATTTGTCAGTTACATTATTTCCAAAATCTCCTCTCATCTTATAATTTATCTTTTCACTCTCAGTTTGACACACTTTGGTAGGAAAATATGTCAGTTTCAATAAAATGTATTCATTTACAGTTTCCATTTTTATGTCATCTTAAAGTCTGCCCTACGCTGAGGACATAAAGACATGTTCCTATGCTATCTTCTAATATTTCTGTAACTTCATCTTTCACATTTGTATTTAAATCTGCTGAAATTGATTTGGGAGGGGGTAGGGTGTGAAGCACATTCACTATTATTTTTACACAAGAATGGAATAACCAATTGTTCTAGAACCATTTGTTGAAAAAGTCTTTTTCTCTTACTAATCTATAGCACTTCTGACATTCATCAGATTTTTCTCTATGTATAGATTTGGTTTCAGACTGTCTCTTATATTGCACTGATCTTTTGTCTACTAATGTAACAAAATTGCACATCCTCACTCACTGGAGCCTCTGACAGGTATGACACTTGGGGCAGCTAGTCCTTTAAATGCACTGTTCTTGGAAGGGTCTTGGCCACCTTTGGTCCTTTACATGTATATATGCCTGTGCACACACACTTGCAATTTAGAATAAGTTTGTTCAGTTCTCTTAAAAATACTTTTGGGAAATTAGTTTGAATTGCATTAAATTTATGCACCAATTAATGAGCAATTTATAACTTTAAACTATTGATTCTTTTAATATTTGGTATAGTTGGTAATTTATTTACTTTTTAAAAGACTTCAAATATTTTCTCCATAAATTTTTCTAATTTTTTTCAAAAATTGCTTACAATTCTTGTTCAAATTTATTCTTAAGTATATTCTTTAGATATTTGGGGGATTTTTTCCCAATTTTAAATGGAATTTTTCTCATGTGTGTTTGCTGGTTAATGGAATTGCTTTTGGCATTTACATTGATTTCCTACCCGGCAGCCTTGCTAAACTTATTTAATTCAAATAATTTATCTATAGCTTCTTTTGGATCTTGTATTTATTTAAGTATATCCTCTCCAGATACAAATTTATTTCTACTTTTTCACCCTTGGCTCTCCTTTATTTTCCCATCTTACTGTGCTCCCTGAGACCACTGACACTGTGTGAACAGAATGATAATGGCGGAAATACAGACCAAGCGCTGGCTTGGGCCTGTGATCCTAACACACTGGGAGGCCGAGGCAAGAGGATTGATTGAGATCAGGAGTCTGAGACCAACCTAAGCAAGAGCAAGACCCCAGCTCTACTGAAAGTAGAAAAAAATAGCTGGGTATGGTGACATATGCCTGTAGTCCCAGGTACTTAGAAGGCTGAGGCAGGAGGATTGCTTAAGCCCTAGCGTTTGAGCTTGCTGTGAGCTGTGATGATGATGGCGCCGTGCTCCAATCTGGGGTGATAGAGTGAGACTATCTTAGAAAAAAAAATGTGAATCTAATTCTTGACATGTATCTGATCATAAAATAAATGGTTTCAAGTTTTTGCTATTGAGTATGAAGTTGCATTAGGATTATTTGGAAATGCCTTCATTCGGGTCAAAGAAGCGTTTCTAGCTTGCTCTGGCTGTGATTTGTTTCTCTGTTTTGTTGGCGTTGTGGTTTGTGTTCTGTTTTTCCTTAGTTTAAATGGATTTTGAATTTTATGTAGTATGTTTTCTGTATTTATTGAGGCGATCATGTGGGTTTCATTCTTATCTGCCAGTGAGGTGTATTATTTTGATCAATACGAAACCAGCCTTCCATTACTGAGATGGGTACAGATGGCTGTGATGTATTTCATTTTTTATGTATATACATTGCTGCATTTTTTAAAACTAGTATTTTCTCTAGGATTTCTGCATCAGTGTGAGTGAAATTGAAGAATTATTGTGGACAATATTACTGACTTTGATGTAAGTCGCTTTATCAGAATGGCACTTAAGTAGGTACAAAGAGAAAACTATATATAAGTTCATGTAACTACAAAGCCAAATGTAACTTACCAGTTAACCTCAACAAAACTATACAACTAATAATAATATCAGTTCATAGTGCTGATGCTTTACTGAAACCACACGGCAGTGCTGGCCGTCCCCGGAATGTGACCCCGTTCTCCATGGTTTCCTTTACTTCACTGACCAGGAAACCTTTGTAGCAATCCAGGAACATTATGGTTGCTTTGCTTGGCAGGAATAAACCCTGGGCATCTGGAGTTCACTTTTCTTCTTTTATCACTGGTCCTCACCAACTACAGTAGTATCACTTGGCACCTATGTGGTTTTAAACATAAACTCAGGAGCTAGAATTAGGTGATAGGATTCGGTTGTTGGATGGTCACCCAGGTGGTATGTAATATGTTCATCAAAATGTACATAAGAAACTTAAAAGTCATTTGAAAAGACATATGTTCTCAGATTTCTAGGTTATCATTCAGTTGGGGAAAAATTCATCTGGAATTTTTTGAGAAGGAGCCGTTAGTAGGATTGGCTGGATGGCCTTGGACACATATTAGCCTTCCGTTAGGAGCTGCAGGGAAGATAAATAGAAGCCAGAGGATAGAAAGAAGGCTTTTAGGAAAAGCCATGCACCTCAGGGCCTGTCCAAGGCTGATAGAACTTTTTACAATGACCTTCAGTAACTGTTTCCATGGGGAGCTGAACAGAGAAGTGACCTGTGACCATGGGACCACAGTGCTTTCCCCAGAGAGGCATGTCAGCCTGTGAGGGAGGGGAAGGGGAACATCTCTCAGGGCGGAATGGCAGTGGACTGTAGCCCAGACCCTCAGCCATCAGGTGGCAAACACGAGTCAGATAGGTCTCTGCTGCCATTCCTACACTTACCCTCCAGAGTCCACTGCTGGTCCTCCCTGCCACCATCCTCCCGAAAAACTGCCTTTATTCTCATCCTAACCTGATTTGAAGTATGGAAAGTGATGAAGGTGGAAACCTGGTTTCATTTTCCCGGATTGCTTCACCGTCCTGGTGGTTAAAAGCCTCACATAAATATTTAAGCACCTTCTGTATGCCAAGCATCCACTGCTTCAGGACCACCTACCACGAGGGCTCACTATTACTCCAGGGTCTATGTGATTGATACTAAATGGTTTAAGCAAGGCTGGTGAAACTAGAATATTTCTCAGGCTTTTGTTTCAAAATACACCATCTTTGTTGGGCAGGAAAGAATTCAAAAATAAATATTTATTGAAAGAAAAAAAAAGAGTTCTTATTTAAGAAAAACAACTTAAAATGTTTCCACATACCTGACACAATTCCTAAGATTGTTTTTCTCCCTGCTACAATCTGGAATTCCTTTGTGTTATAGAACACAATGCTGGACATTCAGATGGTCAGGGACGCAATTTTAGGTGCTACATGGGGAGAGTAATAAGGAAGATTGACTCGCAGAGTAAGGAAAGTATTCTGTTTTCAATTCTCTTTCAAACTTTGGCTTACAGATGAGGAGAAAGTCTTTGACATTTCTGAATAATTGCTAATCTCTCTTTTTAACAAAGAGAAAGCCTCGGGCCCAGAATTTTAAGCAGGTCTGGACAGCGTCAGTAACAACATTTCTGATTTTTTTGTATTTATTTTATGCTTAGCACCTCTTTGCTGCAGAGAATATAGTGACAATACAAAATCTCCCTTATAAATATAACTTTGTGTACATAAAAAGGGAATTGATTAAAAAATAGAGCAATAGTAGCAGTGGTACTTAAAAATTGCAGCAAATCATGGTGACTGGCAGTTCATCAGCCTTTGGGAAGTTCTCCTCTGATGGAAAGAACCCAGGATTTATAGTCAGTCCCCCACTGGGTGGAGACTAAACGGCCACACACAGGCTCCACCCAAGCCTCAGTTTCCTCATCCGAGAACAGGGTAGAAACACCCCGCAGGGATGCTATCTAGGTTAAAGGAAATACCGTGCAGGCAGCGTTACTTGTGCAGTAAATGTGAGTTCCAGCCCTGATATGGAGGAGAAATCTATTATGATCTTGAATTTGGGCCAAAGATGTAATAATTTTTGCCCAAGTGATGAGAAAATTATAAAATGGAAAAACATGGACTTTGGAGCAAGCTGACCCTATTAGCTTTTTTGACCTTGAATGATTTCCTCCTCCATAAAATGATGATATACCTCTTTTGCGTAATGACTGGGTGAATCCAAGGTAGCAGAGCCATGTGGTCGTGGTGGCGAAAGCACAGAGCATGCATTCCCAAAATGGTCCAGATCTGGGAACCGCCGCCATGTCCCTTCCGCCTCCGGGAGCCTCTTGTTTTTTTTTAAACAGGGTCCTCCTGTGCACAACATGGTCTTCAGTGTTTGGGGGGAATCGTGTAATAAACGTTTGGATTTGAGAAGCAAGTGAGGCGGAGGGCCCATTCTCAGGATTGTACTTTGCGTGGCTTGGGTGTGGCTCCGAGTCTGCACAGAGACTCTCGCCTGTCAGATGCACTTGCAGGACGTGGGGAGCCGCAGACTCCGTGTCCTGGTCTCCCTGGGATTCTCCATCTGAAAATGTTCTCTCTCCTCTTTATCTTTCCACTGGGATTACATCTCCCTTAGCGGAGGACTTGTTAATGATTAAAAGGGGGTATTAAAGGGAACTTAGATAAGGCAGTGGCCTCTGAATTACCTCGCGGTTGCAGTAGGGTTCTGGAAAGCAGGCGCTGAGCAACCGCAGAGGGGCCCCTGGCTGTGAGGCTCCCTCGAAGTCTCCTCCGAGTCACATTTTCATAACACCATGTGATATTTTGCAGCTCGAACATCTGATAATACAAGGAGTTTGAAATTTTGCCTTATTAATTAACATTTTCATTTCGCTCAAATTTTGGAGTGCACTGATTTCCAGAAGTGATAATTACCAAGCTCACAGCAGAAGGCTGGCTGCATTTTAAAATATTTCCTCATATGCTCCCGCTGAGCAGAAAGACGTCCTCATTCATCCGAGCCAGCCTCCCAGATGGGTGGGAGGCCCCCAGGGGCCCACTCACAGACTTGGGGGTCCTCAGGCCAGGCTGGGTGCGGCAGCTTGGCAGGCCCACACTCCAGAGCAGTCAGGGTGATAGGTGCGCGTCTGTGGGTGGAGGCGGTGTGCGTGGTGGGTGTGTCCATGACACACGCGTCTGTGCGTGAGGGGTGTGCGTGGTGGGTGTGTCCATACGTCTTCACCCCCTCAGGCGCCCGTGATGTAACACATAGATGTGTGAACAGCAGGGAGTTATTCCTCGTAGTTCTGGCGGCTGGAAGTCTAAGAACAGCGCAGCAGGTCCCCGTCTGGGGAGGGCCGCCTTCTCCACTCTGGGTCCTCACATAGTGAAAGGGACGAGGGACCTCTCTGGGGTCCCATTTCTAAGGACACACAGATCCCATTCGTAAGGACCCCTCCCTCATGACCTAACCACCTCCCAGAAGCCTCACGTCCCGATGCCGCCACACCGGCTGTTAGGATTTGAGGAGGACACCAACATTCAGCCCCTGACACCACACAGGACGACATGGGAATCTGGTATTTACATACGTGATTTTCAACACTGACTGTCCAGGAGGCGAGTGTCTGAGATTTCAAGGCCCCAAAGGGCCCTCCCCATCATTTTTGGAGGAGCCTGAACCTGGAGTCACCAATCGTTCTAGTTTTCCCAGGACTGAGGGGTTTCCTGGAATGTTCATGCTAATCCCAGGACAGCCCGAGGCAGGCAGGATGGTTGCTGACCCTGTGACACTCTTGGGGACACTGGTGCCACCTCCTTTTCCTTGTCTCCCAGCCCATGAGAGCCGACATTGCCGCCATCAACTTAACACTTGCAGGGACACACAAGCCCTGTCAGATTGCTGAATCTCATCTTACGAATCAGTTAATTCACCTGTTCCACGCCTGCTCCCAATACACCTGAAGAATGAAATGTACCTCCATAGACATCTCATCGGGCACATGCCCCAAGGAACATCTGGCTCTGCACCGCGGTGCCTGGTCCCCAAGCTGCCTCCCCGGTCGGAAGGTAAAGGCCCAGGCTCCGTGACCACCACTGGCTGGTGGCACAGAAGTTGCTGTTGCTGCCATCCCTGCAAGGCCTCGCCCCGCACAGCCCTGGCTGTGGCATCTGGCCCTCACGGATGGCCCTGCTCACCCATGGGCTTCCCCCCAAAGCCAAGGAGGGGGACGTTCCTGAGGCCTGTATGATAGACAGGGACATGTGACCAACATGGGAGACGAACACCATTCCAGCATCCAGGATTTGAGGTTTCCACTGTGTTTTCTGTATTTCTGTGAAATGTTTCTTATTTTTAACATTAATTATCCACAGAGACTTACACTGAGGGGCCATCACAGAAGAGCGATAAATGTGATGAAATAGTGTCAAAATTAAAAAGTGCGACCTCTTCTGGGAAGGTTCCTTTGCCCCCAGGTGAAAATTCCTCCTGCCTTCTGCAGTGGCTCCCACAGCTCTGTCTGTGCCCACAGTACACTGTACCCACTTCCCTACATGCCTTTCCCACGGGGCTTAGGATAGTAGCATGTTTATTATTTTATCTCTAGTCCCAATTTCTGGTGCTAAGCTCATTTCGGGTACTTGATTAAATTTTATCATTTGTTCATTTTCCCATGGTAAAAATAATACATAACATAGAAAGTAAAATAACTACGAGAAACAGGACAAAAAGCTTCTTAAAATAGCACCAGTAGCCCTAGCATGTGCAATTACTGTTAATATCTTAGTATATTTTTCCACGAATAGATGTACATTTTATAGTTATAATTATTTTATATACCAACTTTTCCATCTGCCATGATAGGATTAGCATTTTATACCATTAAGTATCATAAGCATATTTTTTTAATAGTTACATAATATTAAATCCATTGAAAGGATTTACCAAAATTTAATTAACCATTTTCTTATTGGACAGCTAGAGCATTAATAATATTTTATGTTATAATTAATACTATCAAACACCTTTGGGCCTAAAATATTTCTTGAGTGGAATTACTGAATCAAAGACTATGAATTTGTTTAAGGTTCTTGGTACATATTTGCAGACTGTTCTCTGTGTAGGTAATCATCCACCCTGATTGCGTGCTCAGCAGCACCAGGTAAACAGCCAATCCATTTTAAGAAATCTTGCTAATTCTATGATTTTAAAAAGTCATTGCTAATATAATTTAATTGCATAGCTATTTAAATCAATGTATCTCTAATTATAGCCCATAATTAAATCCACATGTATTTAATAGTGAATTGATTTTATGTAAATTAATTCCAGTGCTATTTTTCTTGTGAATTGTGTGGTTATATTCTTGGTCCATTCATCTTTTAGTGTCTTGATGTGTAAATAATAAAAAAGAAAAGATTGCTAAAGGGGAGAGAACCAGAACCCACCTTGGGGTCCTCAACAGTCTGGATGGGAGCTAGTCCCAGCCCTGTGGCTGTAAATGCCCCTTGAGGCTTGTAACAGATGACTGCTGAGTTGGGCACCTCTGGGGAGGCACAGGGAGGAACAGGAACTTCAAAGACCTTGAATAATCTGCAGGCTGAATAATGAGCCACGGAGGGCTGAAGGGCACGCTGGCCATTTCTTATGTCACCTTAGACAGGAGTAAAGCTCCAAAGTCACCCTCCCAGGGGACTCTGAACTGGACCACCTGACATGTCTGGGAAGCGAGTTGCTGGTTCCTATCTACCCCCAAATCTACCCTCATTCCACTTCCAGCACCTGGATTGACCCAGGTGACCCAAGCAGGAAATCGGAAGAATGTTTCTCTGGTTGAATTTCAGCCTTGCTAGAAGCCGGGGGCCACTCAGATTTGAACTGTACACAAAAAGGCCCAGAAACTTACCAAGGAAAAAATTTGATTTTTCTATCACCTCAGGAAGGTATTGAAAATCCATTCACTTCTTTAGAGTCAGAGGATGACTTTTGGCAACGAGTGAAGCTTAGATTTAACTGCAGTATGCAAAGATCTGTGGAGTGAGAGTACCTTGTGCTATTCTCCACCAGTCAATAAATCTGTTAATTCTCTTAAGGCTTTTAGAGAGTTTTCTGTTCACAATATTTTCATTTGGGTTCAAACCCATACCTGTAGAGGCCCAGTGGCCTGGCTGTTCCTCTGTCGAGGCCCAGTGGTCCAGCTGTTCTTACAGCTCCAATTACTCCCAAGTGTAGTTTGTTATGTCCAACAGAAGATGAGGCGGTTCTGCGTGCAGTGGTTCTCAGATTTCAGTGTCAGCTCTGGAGGACTGACTGCCATCCCAGAGGCTTGGCCCCGGGCAGCATGGGACCAAGGTGAGGCCTAAGAATCAGCTTTTAATGAGTTGCCTGGTGCTGCTGCCCTTGCTGGTCCTAGAGCATCCTTTGAGAACTACTGACATGCTGGGTTGTTTTCTAATTTACGGTTTTCTAATTCTGCTGCTCACAAGCAGGGTGACCTGGGCCACAGCTCCCTGAGCCTGAATCTCATTCCTATAAAATAAAGATACACTTTGTCCCCCAGGGGTTCTGCTACTGGAGTATAACCCAATGTCATCTAGTGCAGTTTTTCCAAGATGCCAAGGGATTTTTGAGTGTGTTTCAGCTGTGAAAGGCTATCATCCTTTTCATCCTTTTCAGTGGGCATCTTGAGAGTCAGCTTTGTGAGTGGTAGAGTTGGGGTTACCTGGGCTGCGCCCCCAGGCAGTGGTGAGTGTGCAGGCACCTACCCCAGGGCCCTGCCTGCCACACTGTGCCTAGCCCTGCAGACTGGGCGCCTCCCATCACCGCTTCTGCTGACTTACTCTCATGTCTATGGCTGACCACTGTGAAAGGTCTTTGGATCTCCAGTCTGCATCAGACTCCACCACCAGTGGGCCAGAAAAGAAAGAGAACCCTCAAAGTTATTTCTTTGAAAATTTGGGGACAGGTCTCCAGAAACAAGAATGCTGGTATCTGGGTGCAGAGCAGGAATTGCGTTTGTTTCCTGCCCGGAGCTGTGCAGGTGCACCTCGCTTCACAGACGATGTGTCCTCCACGCACTGAGGATCGGCGCCACCCTGTGCTGAGGAAGTCCCTTGGCACCAGTGTAACAGCACGTGCTCACTTCACAGCTCTGTGTCACATTGCGATTGTGAATGCAAAGAAGTTCCTGAAGTAAATTAAAAGTGCTACTCCAGTGAATTCTTATAATATTCCAGACTGACTATATCGTGTCATCCTGACTTGCGATCAGGGACCTTTGATGTTACCACTGTAATTGCTGGGGAGTGACAGGTGCTCCGTCTGTATAAGATGGCAAGCCCAATAAATGCTGTGTGTGCCCAGACAGCTCCACCAGCCAGCCGTCCCCACCTCCCTCTCTCCTTGGGTCTCCCTAGTCCCTGAGACACAACAATACTAAAATTAGGCCAGTTAATAACCCCACACTGACCTCTAAAGTACTCAACTGAAAGGAAGAGTCACATGCCTCTCACTTTAAATCAAAAGCTAGAAATAATAAGCAGGGTGAGGAAGGCATGTTGAAAGCCGAGATAAGCCTCTTGCACCAGCTAGCCAAGTTATGAATGCAAATAAAAAGTTTTTGAAGGAAATTAAAAATGCCACTCCAGCAAACACATGAATGATAAGGCAGTGAAACAGCCTGTTGGTGATAAGAAGGAAGTTTGAGAGGTCTGGACAGAAGATCAAGCCGGCCACAGCATCCTCTGAAGCCAAAGCCTGATCCAGAGCAAGGTCCTGACTCTCTTCCATTCTGTGGAAGCTGAGAGCAGGAGTAAGCTGCAGGAGAAAAGCCGAAAGCAAGCTTGGTTCATGAGATTCAAGGAAAGAAGCTGTCTCCATCACATAAAAGTGTAAGGGGAGGCAGCAAGAGCTGATGGAGAAGCTGCAGCAAGTTATCCAGAAGATCTGACATCACTGGTGGAGGCTGCTGCTCTGAACAGCAGATCTCAGTGTGATCAAGCAGCTTCTGCTGGGAAATGCTGCCTAGGACTTTCCTAGCTAGAGAGGAGAAGTCAACGGCTGGCCTCAAACCTCACAGGGCAGGCTGGCCCCCATGACAGGGGCTTAGGAAGCTGACAACTTTGAGTTGACAATGCTGATTTACCATTCTGAACATCCTAGGTCCCTTAAGAATTACGCTAAATCTACTCTACTGTGCTCTGTAAATGGAACAACAAAGCCTGGCTGACAGCAAATTTCTTTACAGCATGTTTTACTGAACATTTTAAGCCCACTGTTGAGATCTACTTTGAAAAAAAGATTCTTTTAAATATATTACTGCTCATTATTAATGCACCTGGTCATCCAAGAACTCAGTTGGAAATGTACAAGAAGACTAATGTTTTTAAGCTCGCTAACACAACATCTATTCTCCAGCCCACAGATAAAGGCGTAATTTCGATGTCAGTCTTATTATTTAAGGAATACATTTCGTACGGCCACAGCTGTCATAGATGGTGATTCCTCTGGTGGATCTGGGCAAAGTCAACTTAAAGCCTTCCGGAAAGGATTCCCCCTTCTAGATGTCATATTCATGATGCATGGGAGGAGGCCAAGATACCCACATTAACATGAGTTAGGAAAAAGTGGACTCTACCTCTCACGGATGACCTTGAGGGGTTCAGGACTTCAGAAGGAACTGCAGGTGTGGTGGAAATAGAAGTGGGGTCTCATGATCAAACTTTTAACAAATAAGGAATTTAAAATCTTTTTAGGGGTGAACAAAGAAAGTGATTTCCCAAGATGTAAACTAGTCCTAGTAAAGATGCTGTGAGCATTGTTGAAAAGGCAACAAAGAAAGGATTTAAAGTATCACATAAACTGAATTGGTAAAGCAGTGAGTGGCACGGTTTGAGAAGATTGACTCCAATTTTGAAAGAAGACCTGTGGTTAAAATGCCGTCACATAGCATCATCTACTACAGAAATATTTTATGAAAGGAAGGGTCGATCAATGCAGTAAACTTCATTGTGTTTCTTTTTAAGAAATTGCCACGGCCACCCCAGCCTTCACCCTGACCAGCCATCAGCCATCAGCATCAAAACAAAACCCTCCAACAGCAAAAAGATTGTGACTCACTGAGGCTCAGATGACTGTTGGCATTTTTTAGCAATAACTTATTTTTAAGTAAGGAATGTACATTTTTTAGACACAATGCCATTGTACACTTCATAGTTCACAGTGGTGGTCCTCAACATTTTTGGTACCAGGGACTGGCTTCATGGAAGGCAGTTTTTCCATGGGCCAGGGATGAGGGGGGATCTGGCAGGAGGTGGAGCGCAGGCAGTGATGTGAGGGATGAGGAGCGGCTGTAAATACGGATGAAGCTTCACTCACTTGCCTGCTGTGTGGCCCACTTTCTAACCAGCCACAGACCAGTGCAGTCAGCAGCCCAGGGGTTGGGGACCACAGGTCTCTAGAATAACATAAACATAATTTTGTATGTGCTGGAAACCCCCCGAAATTGTGCAACCTGGTTCATTGTGATACTCACCTTAGTGTGATGATCCGGGATGGATAGGCCACACCTAAACCAGGCGAGGGGCTCCTCGGGGACAAAGGCTTCCCCATCGTTCACAGCACCTGACACGGGAAGAGCTCAAGGAGGGGGTTGCAAAAGGCCGAGCAGCAAGAATGTGGTCACTGCAACAGAACAGGCACACAACCAACAAGAAGAATTATTTAGTTATAAGAGACGGAATCCAAACTTGAATAGACAAAAAGGGAATGTCTTGCATACCTGGGCTGGGCAGAAGTGGGGCTTGCATCAGGTGTAGCTGTATCCAGCAACTCAGCACCCTGGGTGCCTCTCTCCCCCCTTCCATCTTGCTTTCTGCTTTCCCTTTCCCATAATCTCTCCTCACACTGCATTCAGGGTGTTTATCTCACTCTCTTCCACTCAAAGACATCTTCCAAGTGGTCAGGAAGGCTCCACCAGTAGTGTGACATCTGTTGAGTCATTCACCTGGAATTCTGTAGCTCCCGTGTCAGATTAGGCAGCTGCAGGTGCAGGCTGACCCTGAGCACCAAGGGGTCAGGAGCATACCTTTACCTGAGACCTTTTCCTCAACTATGGAAAAATAACGCATTAGAATTACCCCAAGTTAAAATGTGGAGTCAGCATTCTCCTAAGTGAAGTATCACAAGAATGGAAAACAAACACCCCATGTGCTCATTACTAAATGCACTAGTCGGTCAACAGTTATGGGTGCACATGGAAGTAAAACTCAGTAAGAGGGGGTGGAGGGGCTGGGTAAACTCACACAGACAGGTGCCATGCACACATGCTGGGTGAAGGGCACTTCTAAAATGTTGACTGAGGGTAGCACCTGTGGCTCAGTGGGTAGGGCACGGGCCCCGTATACCAAGGGTGGCAGGGTCAAACCCAACCCTGGCTAAAGTGCAACAAAAAAATAGCCAGGGGTTCTGGCGGGCACCTGTAGTCCCAGCTACTCAGGAGCTGAGGCAGGAGAATCGCCTAAGCCCAGGAGGTTGCTGTGAACTGTGACGCCAGAGCACTCTACCAAGGGTGACAAAGTGAGACTCTTATCTCTAAAAAAAAAAAAAAAAAAAAAAAAGTTGACTGAAAATGTACAAATGCAAATTATATGACCTAAATCTGTGCACCTCTGCAATACTCTGAAATAAAAAAGAAATACATGTTGACTTTGCAAATAGTGGGATTCCTGGATTTCTGATTGCTCTTGGCATTTAATTTAATTCCAGTGTGGTCAGAAAGTGTTTTGTATGATTTTAAACTCTGTAAATTTATCAAGACCTGTTTTATGCCCAAGCATATGGGTAATCTTGGTGAACATATAATCTATACTTGGAAAAACTATATTCTGAAGTCATTGGGAGTAACGTTTAATAAATACTAATTAAGTCAAGATAAAAAAATATGTGGGGTCAGCAGGTGAGAAAGACCCTAAGATATCTCTCTGGGTGGGTGACTCTGAACAGGAGGATTTTCCTTCAACCTCTGAAAGCTGCATTGATGGAAGGTCTTTATTGTGGCATCTGGACTTTTCATCTTGATTTTGGTTGACATTTTGAAAGGAAGAATAATGTGAGTACTTTCTGGTAAGAAGAGCAATTTCAGATTATCTATAAGCATTTCCCTTTCTTGGCTCTAAACTCTGCCCTTTGGTTTTAAATCCTGTATTAATTCATGGGAGTGAAAATTTAATGCAGTACATTACACTGACTTCTGAAGGAAAGGGCAGAGGGAAGAGTTTAAAGTGAGAGAGCTATACGACCTGGGGTCCTCTGTGTGAGCTCTGAGCAGGATGATACTTTGTACACTAACCATGCTACCTTTCCACAGGTGTTCTCCTAGGAATTATCTCCTTTTATCCTCCTGATAAAACCATGTGCCAGCACAGCAGGTGGGATTATCTGTATTTTATGGATCAGAAATCAAAAGGCAGACCAATTTAAAGATTTTCGCCATATCCTTCAGCTGCATAGGCAAGACCCAGCTTTTCAGAATTTCAGGCTGGTGGGCTAGCCGGAAGGCATGAAATACTCACTCTGAGCAAACCCGGAGTTACAGTTGTTGCAGAGAGTGGATGAGCTCCTTTGTCCCCACTGTCAGCGCCTGGCCTGGCTCATCAGATGCTCAGGTGGGTGTCCGTAGAGTTGATGATGACACATGAGTCACCATTGATCAACAGCTCCGGCACCTCCTCCGCCTGCTCGTCTTCCCCGCAGAGCCACAGATGGGCACAACGGGAGGCCACTTCTGTGCCCCACAGAGCAGTGGAAGGGAGAAGATGCAGGGAAGACGCCAGCAGGACAGCATGGGTGGATGGCCAGTTCCTGCGCAGTTGGATGTAATGCATGGTTGGAGGGTCAGTTCCTTCAATCAAATACTGAGCTCCGAGCGACTCCCAGCAACTTCAGGGCTGTTTCCTTTCCATGGAAAAAGCATAGGAGCCAGTTTAGTAGACCTGCAGTTCAGAGGCAGCAGAGCTTCCCCTGGGGTCAATTTCTGTGCTCACGGCTAGAAGGCTGTGATACTTTATTTCCAGCAGGCTCTTCACGTAATCCATGCGCGAAAAGTCCCTTTTCGTATGACTCTCTGACTGTTTCCATTAGTGTTGTGTCAGCCTGTGCCCCAGCACACTGCGCTGTGAGCAACCTTGGGTAGGATTTTTGGTCAGTCATTGATAATCTGATAAACAAAACAGTCCTATCATAAAGAGATTTCTTTGTGTTATTTTAAGCTCTTAGTGCGGCTCTTCAACCAACCTGTTCATGTCCTTCAACACATACTTTTTTATTGTTAAATCATAGCTGTGTACATTAGTGCAATCACCTGTACCCATTCTAAGATGCACCATAGATGTGGCCCCACCCATTACCCTCCCTCCACCAAAACCTCCCCCCTCCCTTCCCCTTCCTTGGCCCTCTCTCCATAGTCTTGTGCTATAGTTGGGTTATAGCCTTCATGCAAAAGCTATAATTTAGCTTCATAGTAGGGCTGAGTACATTGGATGCTTTTTCTTCCATTCCTGAGATACTTTACTAAGAAGACTATGTTCCAGCTCCATCCATGTAAACATGAAAGAGGTAAAGTCTCCATCTTTCTTTAAGGCTGCATAGTATTCCATGGTATACATGTACCACAATTTGCTAGTCCATTCGTGGGTCGATGGGCACTTGGGCGTCTTCCATG
>CAUYPK010012148.1:0-61926 GCA_963574355.1 Loris lydekkerianus | reverse complement strand
GCATAGATATTAATAATTGAAATCTCATCATTTTGAGTATTACCCTTAACAAATATGAAGTGACCATTCTTATCCTTCCTTACTTTTGTTGCTTTAAAGCCTTTTGTGTCTGCAAATAGAATTGTAGCACCTGCTTTTTTTCTAATTACCATTTGCCTGAAATATAGAGGACCATCCTTTCACCCTGAGTCTATATTTATCTTTTAAGGTAAGATGTGACTCTTGTATGCAGCAAATATCTGGCTTGAGTATCCAATCAGTATCCAATCAGCTAACCTATGCCTCTTTAGAGGAGAGTTTAAGCCCTTCACATTAATGGAGAATATTCAGAATTCTGGTAAAATTTTGGTTATTGAGTTTTTCGAAAGTCCAGTTAACATTTTTAATCCTTTCACCACTGTGGAAGTTGGATTTTGATCAAAAGTTTTTGAGTGAGTTTACTTTTGTGGCAAAGGATTGTGCTGGTCATTATGGAGGATAGGTCAGAGAATATCCTGAAGAACTGGTTTGGTTATAGCAAATTTCTTCAACATATTAATGTCATTAAAGTATTTAATTTCTCCATCATAAATGAAACTCAGTTTAACTGGATACAGGATCCAGGGTTAAAAGTTATTTTGTTTTAGGAGATTAAAAGTCAATGACCACCTTCTTCTGGCTTGAAAAGTTTCAGCAGAGAGATCTGTGGTCATTCTAATATTCTTCCCTTTGTAGGTTATGGATTTCTTACATCTGACTCCTTTCAGAATTTTCCTTCATATTAACTTTAGTGAAGTTAATTGTGATATGCCTGTGGGATGTCTTATTCGGGTTGAGTTGTGCTGGGGTTCTGAAACTGTCTGCTATATGAATTTCAGAATCTCTTGGCATGTCTGAATAATTCTCTTTCATAATTTCATGGAGAATGTCCTCTGTGCCTTGGAAAGCCACTTCATCACTTTCAGGGATTTCAATGAGGTGGATATTAGCCTTCTTTGAATTATCCCAAAGCTCTCTGAGAGAATGATTCATTTTTGCTCTCCTTTTCTCTTCTTCTTTTGAGAGTTTGGGAGTGTTGAAAGGCTTTGTCTTCAATGTCAGAAATCCTTTCTTCTGCTTGCTCTACTCTGTTACTGAGGGATTCTACTGTATTTTTCAGATCTTTGAGGGCTGTAGATTCTTGCTTCAGTGTGTCAAAATCTTAGGTGGTTTTGTTTTTAAATTCGTTAAATTCTTGAGACAACTTTAGAATTGCTCCTTGAATTTCTAATTCCAAGTTTTTCTCCATTCTATTAATCTTGTTTGCAATCCAAATACTAAATTCGATTTCTGACATCTCGGCCAGCTGTTTATGAATGGGATCTTCAGTTACATCTGCCATATCTTTTCATGGGAGGGAGGGGTTATCTATTCTGGTTATTCATGTTACCAGAGTTTTTTACTGATTCCGCCACATGATTGTTTTACACTGTTTGATTTTTCCCCCTGGAGCTTTGTCGAGGACCCGTACGGCGCTATTTCCTTGAGAAACTGGGGACGTGTTTGGTGTTGTTGGGCTAAGTGGTTCTGTCTTGTTTTCAGCTGGTCTCTGTTTGACCCTAGTGAAATAGTTACTCTGGGTTGAAGTCTCAGCTATGGAGAAATACCAGCAATTAAGTCACCCTGACCCCCACAAGAATTGGAAAGAATTGGAAAAGGAAAATGAAACCTTCCTATAACCACACACGCAGGGCACCACTTGAATAGTCCTCAGGTGATTGGCTCACTTCAAAAGGTCCAAATCAATTGTCTCAGTCAGCACCTGTCTCAGGTGGGAGAGTTTAAAAGGTCTCTGGCAACTGGATCGCAGGGGTCTGGTGACAACTCAGATATGGCTTGCTCTGATACTCTGTGGAGTCAGGAGGACCCACCAGCAAATAGACTAGTCTGGGAAGGTTGATACATCCTTCCCCACCTTGCACCTCTGTCACACCCAGTCGCTGATAGCCCAGTTGCAGGGCTGTGACCCAGTTGCCTCTAGTGGACAGATACTCCAGGGGTTTGCACCTGCCTGAATCACAAGGAAATCTATTCCTGCTCAGCTAGGCCCTTGCACTCTGCCTCTATCTAGCAGAGGGAGGTGAGGCCTGATAACCTCGGGCGCTTGATGGAGGCTGGGGGGTGTTCACTCAGTTTCAGCCCCGCCCCTGATTCATATTACTCACAGAAAAGAACAGAACAGAACAAATTTGCAGGAATTTGTTTCTGTCCCTGCTAAATTCCCCTGCAGAAGAGAAGCTGTTTTGAATTCCCAGAGCCTGAGCCTCAGGCCCTGTCTTTGCTGCTGCAGGTTAGTATTTGGTTAGCTGTCAGCTCTAGCCTCCTCACTTCCGTTGTGTATAGGCTGATGATCCTCTGAGGGCCAGGTGCATCTTAGGCTCAGTAAAGCGGTCCTCTGGGTCAGCCCTACCCTGGGAACTTCCCGGCTTTGCGCCTGTGTTTCTAGTCCCTGTGCTCCTCCCAGGTCAGTACTGCCTCAGGCAAACTCTTTACTCATGGGGCCTGCATTTCTGTCCCAGATTTGTTCCGTCATGGTTGCCACCTGAGAAGATGCCCGGCATCCTCTGCTTGCCCAGAGACACAGGGGGTGTGGCTTTGGAATATCCGAGAGTGAGCCCTATTGTTGCCAAAATGTCTGCTGCCTTGTGCCTCGGGCCACCACCTCTCTGGTGTGATTTCCTCTCAGCTGATTGTTCTCGCCTCACTCACGTGCTGCAGAATTGGCACTGACCAGTTGCCGTCTAGGCCCTGTCCACACCCCTTGAGAAATCAGCCAAGCATCTGGACTCCTGGGGGATAGGCCTCCAATCCTCAGAGTGAGAGTGGAAGGGAGTGCTGGGAGCTCAGAATTGCAGGTAGAGAATATTTGCAGTTCTATACAGTTTTGTGCCTGGCAGGATAATGCCATGGCATCCTAGTAAGGGAGGTAAGTCCAGTTTTTAGAGGGTCTCTCCCGTGGAGTGTAGTGGGAGGACCTTTGAACTCTGCTCATTTATTTGTGGGGCACTCTGAGCCGTTCTCATGGGGGAGGGGACTCCCATCCACTTGGTGATGTATTTTGTACCTTTTGTTTGTATCCTTGGGGTTGCAGCTCACCTCAGTGGGATTGATGCGCGTTCTTCAACCTTCTCTCTTGGTGCAGCTCTAATCCACCAGGTTACTTGCTAAATTTCTGTCCTTTAACTCTCCTTCTGGACGGGAGCCTCTGTGGAAAGCTGGCTTCAGTCAGCCATCTTGTCTTCACCCTCTCCTATACAGGCTTTAACATTGAAAATTAAATTAACTCATTTAACACAAGAGAGTGGGATGACGGAACACAGAGAAAAAGGCAGATGAAACATTTAGAAAACAAATAGCAAGATGATCGACAGAAACCAAAACAAATCAATAATTGCATTGACTGTAATGTGTTTCAATTAAAAGGCAAGAATGTTCAGAATAGGTACAGAAAACAAGTTGTAAGGATATTCCGTTCACAGTAGACACTTTAAATAGACTCACATGGATGAAAGATATTCAAAATAGTTCATGCAGTTAGCACTGTTATGTTTTTTCTAATATTATATCCAAAAAATTAGGTATGCTAGAAATAGAGCAATGTGGAACTTTAATTTAATGAGGGAGGGGTGGGGGTAGGTTTGATAGAAGGAGGGTCAAAGGCGGGACCACACCTCTGGAGCATATGACAAGCGTACAAGTCAAATCTGACGAGTATAGAACGTAAATGTCTGAACACAATAATCAAGTAAATGAGGTGAAATCTATGTTGATTGGTTTGATCTAACCATGTCAGATTGCATAAGAAAAAATCAACACATTGTACCCAACATATACATGAATGTATTCATGATCTATGTGTATTTGACTTAATAAAAAATATATTAAAGTCTGATAACAGTATTGACCAGTGAGAGTAGAAGTTCCACAGTTGACTATCTCCCTAAAGAAAGGAAGCAACAACAAATTCTAATTTTTAGATGCTGATAATACCATAAACATCATAAAATGAAGAACTATAATATGCTCTATAGTAATTTTTTCCTTTTTTGGCTGCATACTTTTAAATTGCCTCTTCATATGACAACTATTTTGTAATGTTTTTTACACCAGAAACACAAATTTATCTTTTTCTAGTTTGGTGCACTAGAATTTTCTTTTTATGTTTAATATTTTACCTTGCAACTTCTTATTGATAATGTCATTTACAATTTTAGAATTTTTTTTCAAATATCTATTTTATTTAGACTTTAGAATATTAGTATCATCTATTTAATAGCACAATTAGTTGCATTATCAGAAAAGAATAGGTTTTTTATAATCTCTACACTTAAAAAAATTTTGAGGGTGGTTGTATAGTCCTCTTTCAGGTTAATATGCCTAAATATTCTGTGTGTTCTTGTAAAGAAAGTGTACCCTTCAGTTGTCTGCAGTGTTTTATAGTTTTTGATTATATTGTATAATCGTGTTGATTTAAAATTTTCTACTCTTACTTTTTGCCTCCTTGTTTGAAATCAAGTTCTAGGAGAGGTATGTTAATATCACCCGCAGCAACTGCAGTTTTTTCTGTTTATTCAACGTAGATCTGTCCATACCTTGAAATATATGCATTTAGGGTTATGTTACATTTCTGGCTAATAGCCACCACACACACACCACACAAACACCACACACCCCCACACGCTCCACACACACACTGCCACACACTACACACACACAACACATACACCATGCATACACCTTAAATGTCTACTGTCCACACCCTCCACATCTGGTATTTTTCTTCTGTTTTCTTCTGATTTTAGGCAACCTTATTCTATCATTTCATAATGACTCATAAACTGCAATTCTTTTTTTTTTTTTTTTTTTAAATCAGGTGAGAACACGAACGCAGTCCCCCACTACCACAAGTTATGCAGTTGAGTTTCCCACATTTGGGGAAATCGCAGGGGTCAGCACATCTGGAGTGCAATGAATAAGCCTCACCCTGAGAAAACCACCTTCGTGATCATGGTACCTCCCCTGCCAGGTAAGTATGAAACTGCAGTCCTTATACCACTTCTACAAGCAAACTTCAAGCATGTCTTCCTTCTGTGCCAGGATCCTGACTCTGCATAACGTGGATAGGCCTGGTTTTCGGCTCTTCCCTCCTCTCCCCACACCCGTCAGCACTTTTCACGATTTTGCTGGTGTGTCTTGGGGAGAGGGCTGCTCTTTGCTTGCAGAGTACAGACATGTGGGCCTTACTCTTGGTTTTTATCTTCTATGAAATCTGATTCCATAATTTTGCATGACTTAGTAGTTCTTTGATGCTTTTAACATTAACAATTTTTTTTCTTGATAGGAATCCTGATATGACTTATGTATTTGCTTTTAGAAATAGTCTTGCATTCCTTTTCTTTTAAAAGAGCACAATATTTTCCATTAGTTGAAGAAGAAAGTGTAACTATTCTCTCTAAGCCTTCCAACAAGTGAAAATTAACAGTACAAGAAATTGATAGCACTAAGTATCTATTTGAACTAAAGCACCTCCATCGAGGATTTAATATTTGAAGATTCTGGTTTTAGTGAGCTTAAAATCTATATCAGTATTTTTGAGGAGGAGAAGACACGAATGCTTTTATTTCATATAATAAAATTATTTATTACATATAATAAAATATATGTAATATATTTAATATATATAAATAACATTATTTATTACATATAATAAAATTTTATTTAAAAAATGTAAAAATTATGCTTTAATTTATTTTATTTTAAAATTGTTTTTAAAATAGTTATTATAAATTGATAAGGATAATTGCATATATTTGTGGGGTGCAAGTTAATGTTATGATTTATGAATACAATGTAGAATAATTAAAAACAAGCTAATTAACATGTTCTTCACCTAAAACACTTATCTTTTTTTTTGTAGTGAGAACCTTTGGAATTTATTCTTTTACCTATTTCAAAATGTATAATACATTTCTATTAACTCCAGTCACCAGGCTGTACAACAGAGTTACCATCTGGTCCACTCGTGCCAATTCTAGGTATTTACCTAGAAGATTTGAACCGAGTTTATTCGAGACATGTCTGAGCTCTCCATTACATTTTCTTCTTTACAAGATGTTTCCCCAAACCTTCAAAGTAAAGGTAAATGATAAGGAAAGAAAGAGTAAAATAAGTTTGAGAGATTGTTCTTTACTTGAAAAAAATACCTAACCACATAATATAGCTAAATTACTTTTCAAATAAAAATAAAAATCAGACAGTCTTACCCTTGCGCAGTTCTCAAGAATCAAACTGTCATGACACAGACGTCTTTGAAGAATGACACAGAGATGTGATGCTTTGTGCCCACAGTGGTTCCAATGCTGCTGCAGCTTCCAGAGAGTCATGAAAAAAGAATCATTGCACGCTGAACCAAACAGTTTCAATGCCAAACAGCTCCCAAAGCTGCATCATTCACAGCCAAAGAGAGCTTTAAACCCTTACAGAATCTGGTTCATTACGAGGAAAAAAAATAATCTTGTGCTGAGAATAATTTTGATTTAAAAAAATTCCACCTACACAGAAAAATTCAATCATGAGTTAAAGACTCCACAAAACTGCGTGCTAAATATATTCACTTCAGAAATGCTACAGCATGTTGAATACTGAATACATTTTTTTCTTTTTTTATTCTAGAAATGTGGTTTTTGTAAAGTAAAATGTTAAAATTGACTGCTATGAATTTTATATTTCTCTTTAAAAAGTATACTGCTATGCTAAGAAGTATACAACACATACTTTTAAAAGGTAAATTATCAGAAAATGTGAATGTTGGGGAACGGAATGTCCTTCAAAATTAAAGACGCAAAATTAGTGAAAATTATAAAAATGCATTCATTTTATCTTTTTTTTTTTTTTTTTTTGAGACAGAGTCTCACTATGTTGCTTTTTGGTAGAGTGCCATGGCTTCATAGCTCACAGCAACCTCTTAGTTTAAGTGATTCTCTTGCTTCAGCCTCCCAAGGAGCTAGGACTACAGGCACCCACCACAATGCCCAACTATTGCATTCACTTTACCATTTAAGAGATAATTGCTAACTGCTTAAAATTACTTTGTACCATACCAAAGATGGGGAAACTCAACAGCTGGCACATCTGTTATATCACAGTGTCTGTAGCTACCTGTTTCTTTGTGTAAATGGGAAACATATGAGGTGTAATGGGGCATATACTTGTGGAACCTAATCCAATCTTGAAGAGTCCAGGGCCCACTGCAAAAATGCCGTATGTATTGAAATCTGAGAGGGGGGAGGCACAGCTGTTAAAGGCAGAGCACTGGGGTTAGGCCTGGGCTAGGGGCTGCTCTGCCTGGGACACTCAAGGGCGACTCATTTGGCTACAGCATGTGTTTTGTTGGTGGCAGAAAGAAATATGGAGAAAGTTTGAGTAGGTGAATTGGAGCCAGATCATGAAAAGCCTTGCAAGTTCATGTACATGGCTCATTTCATCTGTGTCCAGAGAACTTTGAAAAACCATGAAGGATGTTTAATAAAAGGTGAACGTGTTCTGATTCATTTTGTAAATAATCTTATGCATGTGGAGGAAGATTGGATGTGGGCAGAGCTGGTGCTAGGAACACAGGCTGGGAGGGCATCGCATTAGTGTACTGAGAAGTTGCTTTGTTTTGAACTAGGGTAGAGACAATTGGAATGAAAAATAAATAAAAACAAGTGAAATTTGGAAAGTAGAATCATTAGGATTGGGTAGTTTCAGGATGCTCTAGACTCCAGGGAAACCACCTGGCTTCTGACTGGGGCTGTGTGTGGATAGCCACACTTTTTGCTGAGGGATTGAGAAGCAGAGATTTTAAGGGTGAAGTGGGAGCTCAGATTTTAATGTATGAGTTTGAACTTTCCATAGGGAGGCAGAAGCAATGTGCATGTGTGTTGATTCCAGGTAAGAAGTCCACACTGGAAACACAAATTTGGAAGCAATGATGTGTGAACAGCCACCACAGTACCATACCCCCAACCATAGCCGCAGGTGTGAGAGCGCAGAGTGGAGAGGGAGCTCTGGGAGGGAATCCTGGACGCTCCGTCTGCAATAAACGCTGCTGGGTGAGAGATCTGAAAAGGAGGCTGATGAGGTATTGGCAAAGCTAGGAGAGGAGAGGGCAGCTCCCTTCCCACTCCCCCACCTCCTGCAATGTCCCAAGGCCAGAGACAGGGGGTTTATTTAGTCTGAATCACACATTGATTTAGCTGTGGGGAAGTTTTTATCAGACCATCACCTATTACATGGGGCTGATAAAAATCGCACCTATTGTGAAGACCTGCGATGAGGACTAAGCAAGTTACCATGGATAAAGTATGTAGCAGAGTGCATGGCCCAGACTAGATGCTTCCAACGATAAATGAAGTAAGATAAGAACCAAATTTCTCCACTGGAGTTTGATGTTACCGAAAGCAGTGGCAGTGAGTCAGGAGGTGGACTGAGGCTGGGCAGGATCGAGGGGCCCAGGGCGAAGGCATCAGTGGGGTATGCAAGGGACCTGTGAGGCAGAGGCTGGCAGGGAGCCCAGGGCTGGTCTGGGCCATGGCCAAGGAACAAATTCTCTCTGATCTCTTGAATAGGCCCACATTTCAATGCTCCAAAGCTGGTGTCACTGCAAGATGGGACGTGAGAACACAACTGGTCACAGGAGAGAACCCAGAGACAGAACCCATGAAGCCTTCACTTGCTTTTAGCCTTGGTCCATCTGGAAATTGTTGTTTTTTAGTGAAACTTATACTAATTTAGAAAATAGGAAACCTTGTGTTTTGATCATATTTGTGCATGGCCTGACAATGTGGTGTCCAGCAAATGACCGCTTCACTGGAGACCTCCATAATTCCATGGATCACAGGACAGTGTCCACGGAGGGCCATGGGTCTTGAATGCCTTCTAGACTCTGCTCCCAGTGACGTACTTGTGTCTGAGCGCCAACAGGAGGGTGAGACTCATCCTTGCCATAATGGAACTTCTCGTTGTCCTTCATTCCAGTCCTTTAGTTGTGCCTTAAATTTTAATTCAGAATTTCTTGGCTGTCGTGATGTCTTTGCAGAGCTCTTGAGACATGGTGATTACAAGGCTTGGGTTAAGACCCAGAATCAGAGTCCATTATAAAACCAGACCTTGAAAATAAATAACCATTTAATTACAACCAGTCTAACACAAAAATGCAAATCATACTATTGATACTTTAAAAAGCCAGATTAGGGAAGTACTGAGTGAGGGCCTGTGCCACAGTGTGGTGTCAGCTGGGCTGTCAGAAGGCGCTCCCATCCCAGTGCCACACAACCGTCAGCAGACCTCTCACCTTCTCAAGGCCTCACTTCATGCTAAAGAAACACAGGATGGTCCAGAAGTTTTACCAGCATGTAGCTGGTGCTTGCTCATCCCAGCCGTGTGGAGGTATGGCTATTGTTGCCAGGGAGACAGGCTCAGCCTTGGAATGACGGACACAGAGGAGGAGCCCAGAGATGCGAGTTCTGAGAAGGGACGTCCTCCTGTGTGTGTGTGTGTGTGTGTGTATGTGTGTGGAGGCAGGAGGGGCATGAGGGCGAGCAGGGTGCCGGGGGTGCTGTGCTAGAGACGTGGGCCAGGAGCTGGCTCGTGCAGAGGATTGTGGATGATGGTCACGGCTTTCATTCAAAGCACCTAGCCGTTCTTCCTGTTCTCTGGTTTTGTGATATTTCTTAAGAATTCTCTCTGATCTCTTGAATAGTCCCACATTTCAGTGCCCAAAAGTTGAGAATAGAAGTTGGGGATAGACACTAATGGTAAATATGCTGGAAGCTTTTGCTCAAGTACCATTACACTAGCTTAATAAATATAAACATTATTTATAAATGAGTATTGAAAAGTTCATTCCCTCACTCAGATGGTTAAGAGAAGTTCTGCCAACCCTTGCAGCTGAAGCTAAGAAGTGCAGAGTCACAAGGGGGTAGGATGTGAAATCAGGATGGGGATTTTCGGGAGAAAGCGCCACAGACTCTCTCTCATGCGCCTCCTTCTTTTTCCCCTTTCCAAAGGGGTAGAAAAGTTCCGCAAAGAGCCTATGGACAGCTATGGAGGGACTTAGGACCCGGGAGGACTGTTGTGTGTGTCAAGTGCTCTTACAAGGGTGCAAGTGCATCTGTGTCTGTGTGTGAGCGTGCAGGTACATCTCTGTGTGTGTGTGTGATTGTGAAGGTAAATCTCTTGTGTGTGAGTGTGGAAGTGCATCTGTGTGTGATTGTGAAGGTGAGTCTGTGTGAATGTGTAGGTGCATCTGTGTGTGTGTGATTATGAGGTAAGTCTCTGTGTGTGAGTGTGCAGGTGCATCTGTGTGTGTGTGTGTGTGTGATTGCGAAGATAAGTCTGTGATTGTGTGTGTGATTGTGAAGGTGAGTCTGTGTAGGTACATCTGTGTCTGTGTGTGTAATTGCGAGCCTCTGTGTGAGTGTGCACGTGCATCTGTGTGCGTGTGGGTGATTGTGAAGGTAAGTCTGTGTGTGTGTTTGATTGTGAAGGTGACTCTGTGATTGTGTGTGTGATTGTGAAGGTGAGTCTGTGTGTGTGTGTGATTGTGAAGTTTAGTCTCTGTGTGTGTGTGATTGTGAAGATGAGTCTTTGTGTGAGTATGCAGGTGCATCTGTGTGTGTGTGAGAGAGTTTGAAAGTGTATCCTTGTGTGTCTGAACATTGAGTTATTGTGAACCATGAAGGATGGAAGAAGAGGCCCGCGACAGAGTAGGAAGGAGGGCAAACTTGCTTAAAGACCTGGTAATCTGAACCGTGATTGGAAAACAAGTTTTCTTCCTATGTCAAAGTGAAAAACAAAACAACACAGAAAACATTCTCATGAATAAATGTATTTATCATGCATGATTGAAAAAATAAATAAAATTGTAGATATATAGCCACACTTTTAATTATATGAATTTTAAAATTGTCACTTAGTTCAACATTACTCTGCAGATGAGGAACTTGAGGAGTAGCAGTGAAGACTGACTTATCCAACTCATAGCCAATCAATGGAAAATTCAAGTTTAGAACCAGGTTCTCTTCAGTTCAGAATTCTTTATACCTCCTTAGGGTGTCTTTAAGCCCCAATGAATTCGGTCTTGAAAATGGCATTTAAATATTCAGGCACAGGACAAAAATTTGATAAAATATAAAGATCCAGCATCAGGTTAACCAAGCCAGACTCTAAAGCCAGATTCTTCAACTTAGAGAATGTCCTTGAGACTGAGTTTTCTTAACTGTTAGGAGGCAATAGTATCATCTACCCAAGCAAGTTGTTGTGGCATTGAGGCAGGAGAATCACGTCAAAGCACTCTGCACATAGTATAGGTTTCACATCATGTGAAGATGCATTTGAAGTAGGAAGAAAGACATTTAGAATTGATCTTCTCATAATAGTAACCAAACTATATTGTTCAAAAGCACCGGTGGATGTTGTAGAAACACAAAAAGATTTTCTAAAGTGATGAGAAATGACATCTCCCGAGTGAACTCAGTGCCTGTGATGCAAACCCAGAAAACAAACAAACCAAAGCAAAGGAAGAAAGGTCGGGATGTGAACAGAGAGGGGAGCCATGTATGAAGCCAACTCAAGGCCCACAGCATCAGGCTTCTCCCTGGGCCTGACCATTGTCACACAACCTTAATGGGAACCATGGGCTTGAGGGAAAGGACCAGGAGACCAGCCACAGGTGGCCAGCTCAATGCTGTGTGGGCAGGGCAGTGCCCACTGAAGCTCTTAGCCTCCTTGTGTTGAAGAACCGCCACAGACATCTCCAATCTCATGATCAGTCTTACCTGGTCCCACAGGAGACATGTAGACTGTGAAGGGGGTGATGGTGCTGGCTTTATGAAGTTCTGGTTCCTGGTTCTAATAGTTTCACAGGGTGGATGGGTTGCTTTTACTTATGTTTTTCTATCTTTTTTTTTTTTTTTTTTATAATTTCAGGTTAATATAGGGGCACAAACAACTAGGTTTGTTGGATGGAGTCCCTCTTGTAGTTGTGCCCCACACCCAAGAAGTGTGTCATGTTACCCTAACCTGGGGAGCACAACAATTCCCTCCCCTCCTCTCCTCTCTCCCCTCCCTCGTCCCCACACCTCCCAATTTGAATTAAATTGATTTTTTCTCTTATGTGGGCGTGTATTATACAGCCTACTGGCTTCATATTGGTATTGAGTACATTGGATACTTGTGATACTTTACTAAGAAGAATGTGCTTCAGGTTTACCCAGGCTAATACAGAAGATGTGAAGCCTCCATCTTATCTTATGGCTGAATAGTATTCCATGGTGTACATATACCACAGTTTGTTAATCCATTCCTCGGCTGATGGGCATTTAGATTGTTTCCACATCTTGGCAATTGTGAATTAAGCTACGAAAAACAATCTACTGCTTTATGCTACTGCCTTATGATAAAGTGATTTTTTTTTTCTTCTGGGTCGATGCCTAGCATTGGACTTGGTAGATCAAATAGGAGGTCTAATTTGAGTTCTTTGAGGATTCTCCATACTTCCTTCCAAAAAGGCTGAATTAGTTTGCAGTCCCACCAACAGCGTAAAAGTGTTTTCTCTCCACATCTGCACCACTATTTACAACATTGGGATTTTGTGATGTGGGCAATTCTCTACTTCTCAGGCTGGTTTATATTTGCATTTCTCACATTATCAGGGACAATGAGCATTTTTTTCAAGTGTTTGTTAGCCATCTGTCTGTCTGCATCAGAGAAGGTGCTCGTCATCCCTTGCCCAGAGGTAGATGGTATTATTTACTCTTTTTTTGCTGATTAATTTGAGTTCTTGGTAGCTTCTCATTATCAACCCTTTGTCAGATTCATACCCTCCAAATACCTTTTCTCATTCTGAAGGTTGCCTTTTTGCTTTACTTGTGTCCTTAGCTGTGCAGAAGTCTTTCAGCTTAATTCTCATTTGTTAATTTTTGTTGTTGCTGTGATAGCCACTGAAGTCTTTGTCATAAAATCTTTCCCCAGTCCAACAGTGGCAAGCGTTTCCTAAACATTTTCTTCTGAGATTTTAATCATTTCATGTATTAGATTTACATTTCTTACCCATCTTGAGTGAATTTTTGTAAGGGATGAAAGGTGAGGGTCAAGTTTCAGTCTTTACATGTAGCTATCCCGTTGTCCCAGCACTATTTATTGAACAGGGATTCTTTTCCCCACTGTATGCTTTTGTTTGGTTTATCAAACATCAGATGGCCAGTAGAGACTGGTTTTATCTCTTGGTTTTTGATTCTGTTCCATATGTTCGTGTCTCTATTTTTGTGCCAATATCATGCTGTTTTGATTACTGTGGACTTGTAATACAGCCTGAAGTCTGGTAGGGTGATGCCTCTGCTTCATTTTTATTACTAAGAATAACATGAGCTGTATGTTTTTTGTTTTTTTTTTTCCTCATTCCATATAAAACAAAGTACTATTTTTCCAGTTCTTCAAAATATGATGTTGATATTTTAATGGGGATTGCATTGAATCTGTAGACTGCTTAGGGTAGAATAGAGATTTTGACAACATTGATTCCTCCCAACCTAAAACATGGTATATTCTTCTATTTGTTAGTGTATTCTGCAATTACTTTCCTTACGGTTTCATAATTCACTTTAAAAAGGTCTTTCACCTCTTTTGTTAGGTATGTTCCAAAGTATTTTATTTTCTTTGACACTACTGCGCTTCTCAACTTGGCTGTTATTGGCGTATAAAAAGGCTACTGATTTTGGACGTTGCTTTTATACCCTGAGACATTACTGTATTTCCTGATCACTTCCAGGAGTTTTGTGATTGAGTCTTTGGGGTTTTCTAAGTATAAGATCATATCGCACAAAGCGTAAGAGCTTGACCTACTCTGCCCCATTTGGATTCCCCTTGTACTCTCCTCTTGTCTGATTGTTTTGGCTACAATTTACATCACTATGTTGAGCAATAGTGACAACAGTGGACATTCTTGTCTGGTTCCAGTTCTAAGGGGGAAAGCTTTCAGTTTTACTTCATTCAGTATGATGTTAGCTTGGCTTTTGTCATAGATGGCTTGCATCGGCAAAAAAATGTGCCACCTATGCCTATTTTCTTAAGTGTTCTAATTAGAAAAAGATGCTGGATTTTATCAAATGCTTTTTCTGCATCTATTGAGAGGATTATGTGGTATTTGTTTTCCTTTCTCTTGATATGGTGAATTACATTTATAGATTTGTGTACGTTGAACCAACCTTGCATCTCTTGAATGAAACCTACTTGATTGTGATGCACAATTTTTGTAATGAGTAGCTACAATCTATTAGCTAAGATTTTGTTGAGTAATTTTGCATTGATATTCATTAGTGAAATTGGTCTCTAGTTCTTCTTTTTAGTTGGGTCCTTACCTGGTTTTGGAATCAAGGAGAGGTTTGCTTCCAAGTACGTCTTGGGGAAAGGTTGTATTTCCTGAAGTGGTAAATGGATGGCTTTTTCTTTTTTATTTAATCCATGAGCCTTAGGCTGGTTTGCTCTATTCTGGTTTTTTATGTTGCCAGGATTTTCCTGCTGTTTCTTCCTCATACTTCCTGCTTTTTAAGTTCTTATGCCTCTGACCTAAGGAGTTGAAGTGTCCTTTTGGTAAAGGACTAAAAGGAAGAGAAAAGATCAAGAAGGGGTAAAAAATTTAAAAAAAAGAGAAAAGACAAAGGAAAGGGGAGGAATAAAAGGGAAGATTAAGGAAAATAAGAGAGGAACACAATGAAAAGAGACAGGAGTAATAGCGGCGTATCGCAGGGTACTTTGACCCACATCCACAAATCTCAATCTCTGGCAGGGGTTGGATGTATCCTTTGATATCTGCAG
The DNA here is from genome assembly GCA_963574355.1 of Loris lydekkerianus. Classification (NCBI taxonomy): domain Eukaryota; kingdom Metazoa; phylum Chordata; class Mammalia; order Primates; family Lorisidae; genus Loris; species Loris lydekkerianus. Next base: position 47,052 of record CAUYPK010012148.1, on the reverse strand, counting down.
CTCTTTGCCAGCCTGAGCAGACATAAGACCCCACCTCCACCAAATGCAGAAGAAAAACAAAAATACTATAAAATCAAACCAAAACAAACAAAAAACCTTATGGAATAAAATTTGGGGGAAAATGAATAGCAGGGGCAGAAAAACTAGCAAAAATTAAGCCCTTATTATTAAAGAAGGAAAAATGAAAAATTATAATTACATAGAAAGATGAAGAAAAAGAAAATTCTGGGGGTAAAAGTGGAAAAAAATTTTAAATGAAAAAAGAAACTGTGTAGATATATCTTGCTGAATATTGCCTAGGCAACAGTAAATCTTCTGGGGTATGAGATGCTAATCACAATGCTGATGCAGTTGTATAAGATGAAGACTGGAAGCCCCTGTCTTGCCAAGGAGATGTGGTGCTGTCTTTGTGATTTCTTTGCCTTCAAGTCTGACAGGAGTGGGAGCCTGAAGCTCTATTCAGCCCATTACTAGACACTTCTTGGCCTTCCAATTGATTGCTTTAGGTATAGGCATTTTGACAATGTTGATTCTTCCCAACCAAGAGCATGGTATGTTCTTCCATTTGTTAGTGTCTTCTGCAATTTCTTTTCTTAGAGTTTCATAATTTTATTTGAAAAGATCTTTCACCTCTTTTGTTAGATATATTCCTAAGTATTTCACTTTCTTTGAAGCTATGGTGATGGTAATTGTGTTCTTGATTTTCTTCTCAACTTGGCTGCTATTCACATATACAGAGCCTACAGATTTGTGGACATTCATTGTATGCCCTGAGACATTACTATGTTTATTGATCACTTCCAGGAGTGCTGTGGTTGAGTTTCTGGTGTTTTCTAAGTATAAGATCATATCTCATATTCTCCTCTGCCCCCATGTGCATTCCCTTTGTACTCTGCTCTTGCCTGATTGCATTGGCTACAACTTCCAGCACAATGTTGAATAGTAGTGGACTAGTGGCGATAGTGGACATTCTTGTCTGGTTCCAGTTCTAAGTGGAAAAACTTTCATTTTTACTCTATTCAGTATGATGTTAGCTGTGGGTTTGTCATAGATGGCTTCAATCAGCTTAAGAAATGTGCCACCTATACCTATTTTCTCAAGTGTTCTTATTAGAAAAGGATGCTGTTTATCAAATGCTTTTTATGCATCTATTGAGATGATTATTTGGCCTTTGTCTTTACTTCTATTGATATGGTGAATTAACTTTATGGATTTGTATATGCATCCTTGGGAATGGAGCTTAGAATTTCATTATTGTTACATTCAAAGTATTTAATAATTTCTTCCATTATCTCTTCCTTGTAACTGTCATTCATTGTAAGGTTGTTTAGTTTCTATGCCTTTATGTAGGGCTTAAATTTTTGGTGGAATTGAGTTGTACTTTTATTGCATTGTGTGCTGAATAGATACAAGGTATAATTCAATTCTTTTGATTTTATTCATGTTTGATTTGTGTCCTAGGATATGATCTATTTTGGAATATAATCCATGGACTGACAAGAAGAACATACATTCCTTAAGTTTTAGATGGTATGTTCTATACATGTCTATTAAGCTAAAATTGTTCTAGGGTAATCTTTAAGTTCCTTGTGTTTTTCCTCAGTTTCTGTTTAGAGGATCTGTCCAGGTCTATCAGAGGGGTGTTAGAATCCCAAGCTATTATGGTGCTATAGGATATCCTATTGCTCAGATCAATTAAAGTCTGTTTCATAAATCTGAGTGCATTTAAGATGGATGTACAAACATTTAGAATTGAAATATCCTCTTTTTGTTTTGTTTCCTTGACCAGTATGAAGTGACTATCTTTCTCTTTCTTAACTTTATTTGTTTTATATCCACTTGTATCTGAAAATAAGTTTGCAATCCTTCCTTTCCTCTGATTTGCATTTGCTTGAAATATAATTTTCCCATCCTTCACTCTGTGTCATGTTTTTTCCTGTGAGGTTAGATGTGTTTCCTGGATACAGATATCTTGAGATGTCTATCTAATCAGCCAGCCTATGCCTCTTAAGTGGGGGATTCAAGTCGTTTACACTTTTTGAGAGAATTGATATGTATGGTGGAGTTCTATTTATCACATTTTGTGAAAGTCTATTGCTTACTTTTATCCTTTGCACCATTGTGAAAGCTAGGTTTTGAAATATTATGTCTGGGTATTTATCTTGCTTCTTGTCCATTGTGATGGTCAGTTTGCAGATGATGTTGGAGTATTTCATGTAGAGCTGAGCTTGTGGTGAATTTCCTCAATGTTTGCATATCGGCAAAGATTTTACTGTTCCATCAATTTTGAAGCTTAGTTTAGCAGAATACAGAATTCTGGCCTGAAATTTGTTTTATTTAAGGTTAATGTTAGATAATAATTATCTTCTGACTTGGAAATTTTTGTCTGAGAAGTCTGCTGTCACCCTGAAGGTCATTTGGCTCTTACTTCAGGTTACATATAGAATTTTCTCTTTCATCATGACTTTGGAGAGGTTCATTAAAATGTGTCTTGCAGATGCTATGTATTGAGATGACCTGGGATTTGATATTCATCTGACAGGAGTGTGTCGGAATCTTGGGAAATTTTCATTTATGATATGCTCCAATAGGGCTTGCATTTCTTTGGAACTTTTTTCTTCCCCATTCAGAGATACCTATAATTCATATATTTGAATGCTTCATGAAGTCTCATAATTGTTTCAGTGAATATTCTGCTTTCTCTCTCTTCCTTTTGATCTCTTTAACTGCCTGGGTTATATCTAGAGCAGTGGTTCTCAACTTTCTTAATGCCATGACCCTTTAATAGAGTTCATCATGTTGTGACCCCCAACCATAAAATTATTTTCGTTGCTACTTCATGTGTACAGAAAGATGTGTTTTCTGATGGTCTTAGGTGACCCCTGTGAAAGGGGTCATTCGACCCCCAACGAGGTTGTGACCCACAGGTTGAGAACTGCTGCTCTAGAGTTTTGTCCTTTAGCTCTGTGATTCTTTCCTCCCCCTAATCTAATCTGTTACTGATACCCTCTGCTGCATCTTTAAGTTCATTGGTTGTCTCCTTCAGTTTCTTCTACTCTGCTTTATCTTTTCTATATTCTTCATATCTTTCATCCATTATTTGCTTCTGCTTTTGAATTTTCTTCTTTTCTTCCCCCCACCTCCCCCCTTTTTTTGAAGTTTTTGGCTGGGACAGGTTTGAACCCACCACCTCTGGTATATGGGGCCAGCACCCTACTCCTTTGAGCGACAGGTGCCACCTTTGGATTTCTTTTTGATTATTATCTACTCTCTATAATTCCTTTCTTTGTTTTTGTCCTCCTTATTTTAAATTACCTTTCTGTTATTTCTATTATTTCTTTATACATGGAATCCTTTGATGTCACTGCTTCATGATCCCTTGAAGGTAGTGCTCTGTTCTGGTTTATCATTGTTGCCAGAATTTTTCTGTTTGTTACTCTTTGTGTACATTTTTTCTTCTCTTTCTTCCACTATTTTTTTCCTTCTCACTATTGACTTCACTTTAAATTACCTCATCTCTATGCTTAGGTGTTCAGGTGGCTTTTTGGTATAAGGCCAAAAGGAGGAGAAGATTAAAAACCAAGATAGGAGAAAGAAAAGATAAAGAAAAAACAATGAGGCAGAGGTTAAAGGAAGAAAATTTAAAAAACAGATCGAATAAGGAGAGAAAGAGAGACACAGGAAAGTGGTAGTGTTTGACAGGATGCCACATCCACAATTCCAGGACTCTGGGGGGTCAGGCTGGGTGGTCCCTCAATGGAAGTAGCTTCTTACCAGCCTGAACAAAATCAAGACCCCACTTCCACCAAATATAGAAAAAAATCCGTAGTATGTCTCTTTAAGGACCTACCAATACTGTCTTTCCAAAGGCCGAAGCTATAAGGACACCCTAGACCATAAGCTTTTGGTCTCCTTGAACCAAACTAATGCTGTACCCACTCCCCCCACCCCCTGCTCTAGTCCAGGCCCCAGAGTGTGGCTCTATTCCATAAACAGAATACAAAGTGAACTAGAATAAAGGATATCAAAGAAAAGTAAAAAATAATAGAATAGATAAAGAAAATTAAAAATAAAATTAAATAAGTTGAAGGAAAAAAAGATGCCTTAGTTATTTTATGTGGAAAAGATGCAAAAAGTAGGAAAATCTCTACCAAATGAGAGAAATATAAAAGAATGAATAAAAGGGGCTGACGAACAGCATCAGAAATGGAGAAGCCCTTGCTATTGAGGAAAGTAAAATTGAAAAACTAAAAATACAACCAAATTTAACAAAATAAAACAACACCAACTACAACAAAAAGTATGAAAAAATTTTGGAAAAGAAGATAAAAAAGAACAAATATAAATATATATGTGTGTATATATACATACATGTGTGTAGTGTGTGTGTATGTAATATATACATATATATTTATATATATATATACATATATATGTGTATATATATGTGTGTGTGTGTGTATATATATATATATATATATATATATATATATATATATATATATATATATAACCTGAACACCAGGTGACGCTTTGGTGTTAGGAGATGGAGAAGACACACGCTGGTTTTTTTATATAAGATGGGGTCCAGAAGCCACTATGTTTTTGCCAAGGAGAGCTAGCCCTGTCTTTCTTATTTATTTGCCCTCCATCAGGGATTTGTTGTTTGCCAGCATTCAGTCCCTGTGGGAGTGGGATCCTGAAGCTCTCATCAGATTTCTTAGGAGCCATGGCTTGACCTTACAAACAGCACCTCCTGGCCACAATGTGACTTTACCAGGTGGAGTGGGAGCTGTTCAATTCACCCTTAGGATGGGTGCCCAAGCTCAGCAGGCACACAAGAGCTTGTTGTGCACTAGGACCGTGCGGACTATTCCTCCTGGGCTTCCCTCTTATAATGACAGCACCCTGATAGTAACCAAGCTGCCCCTTATCCAGTCCTGGCCACCAGATTCTGTTTGAGTTTACTTTCTTGTTCAAGCCCTTCCAAAGCAGCTCCAGTGAACTGCCTGGCCCAAGAACAAATAATTGCAGGACAGCCCCTTCTTATCTCCAGTCCTTGGCTGTAGTCCTGGCCAGCCTCTGCCCATATGCAGGCAATTGCCTTCTGTGCTGGTCTCCTTAGCACCTGACCTCCTTATTGTGTACTGGAGTCCTCCACTGCTTCATTGTGTCCCTGCAGTGGTGCCTCTGGGCAGGATCCGCCAGCCGGAGGTAGCTGTAGTCCACTCTTCTCTCTCACCATGAGTGGCTGGTAGGGAGATGTATCTAGTCTACTGTCTTGCTCCTTCTTCAGCCTAGAGGGATACTTTCAGATGAGGCCACCAAAGCACCATTTGTGATCCTTGTAGATTAAGATGTTCTATTATTACATGCTGACTGGCTGTCAACAAGTGTAGGCTCTGCCTTTAAAAATGGAATGAAGATAGAATTGACAAGGTATAAATTGTAGCTTATTTTCAAGAATAGAAAATATTATTTTCAAGAATAGATTATTAAAATGAACACATGAGATTTAGAAAATGAGTTTTAAAAGTGATCAGTTTAGTTTAATGTTTCTTCTTTGACATATTGGATTGAACTCTTGGTCAGAAAAATCAGGTGCATCTTGATTTTAAAAATTTTAAGAAACATAGGTGGTGCACTTGGAAATGGTTGAATAAAAATATCCATGTAGATCTGACTTATGGATCACATCAACCTGGAGATACTCTTTATGAAAATTTCTTAGAACTCTGTCAACAAATATTTTGAGCGCTGATCTTTATACATTGTGGTATTTACTCAGCACTGGCTACTTGAAATAGTAACAATGAATAGTTCTGGGCCTCAAATATCTCATAACTTATTAATTTAATTGAAATGGCAGAATGTGCACTTGCAGAGGCATCACATATTTGAAATAGCCCATTTTGAATACATCACCAGCATTAATTAAAGAAATTCAATGAGTTTTTTGTGTAACAAATTTCTTATTCTGCATCTTTTATTTGAATAGCATGGTATATGCTTAAAAGTATATGATTAAAAGTGATTCCATGAAAGCTGAAGTGGGTGCATAACATTCCTTTCATTTAGAGAAAGGAATTTAATCATGTGCTTAAAAATTCATTGGGATCAATGCAAATTGATGCCTTTTTTGAAGAAAAAAGCTTTTAATAGTCAATCTTATAATACAGTTCTGCATTTTTTTTTTTTTTTTTTTGGATTTTTTGAGTATGCTCTTCCTCCAATCTCCCACTGTAGTAATGAAACACATACCGGGTCTCACCTTAGCTGAATGGCTCTGGGTCTTTGAGAAAAGTGAGAGAGGGGAGAGAGAGAGAGGGAGCAAAACAGGAGGAGGGGGAATGGAGATTCGGCAGTTTATATAGCTTTCATTTGATGATCATGAAATTAATACCTAGATACATTTTGTCTAATACTGAAACTCTTTCACAGTGTTGTTTTACTATTGCATTTTATTCAGTATTGCAAAAAAACAATATCACATTTTTTTTTTTTTAACTTTATCCGGTATGATTTTTCAGGACGTCTTAATAATGTGGTTAGAAAATAATGAAATTAAGAAGAATAGACACATCTCTCTCTCTTCTGTTTTTATGAATGAAACAACATGTCAATAATGAAATGGGTGATTCTGGCTATAAATTATGTCTGGTAGCCATTTCGTATGATTTGTAAGTAACTAGTTGTAGAATCAGTTCACAACACCATCGATATTGCTTTTTGCCTTCTGTGGCTGACATCTAAAAGAGTGGGGTTGATTTGCAAAAGATAACCTGAAGCATTTTTTTTTTAAGTCGAGAAAATGGAGCTCTAGAAAATAAATTCCACTGGAGTTTTCATTGGAATGTTAATAAGTTATATTCCTTCAGACTAGAGGCATTTAACTTGATTCTTCCTCCTGCGCACCCCCCTCTGAAACTCTGCTCTCCCTGTGAGCTGCATACCAATCCCCACCTCTCCCTCTCCCCCCCCCCCCCCCAAGCCTTGTGCCACCAGATCTTGGTATTCTGTATTCTGGGACCTGGTGTGAAAATGGAATTATACCCTCACTCATAATTCTTCACAGAACAATCTTTATTTCTCTGCCTCTAAATGTCAGAAATCTTTTCAAATGTCTGTGGAACAAAAAGATAGAATTACTATGCAGAGAAATAGCACAGATTCCCTCTTTTTATTTTTGTGGGGAGTCTGAAAGCATTCCTCTGTTGTTGAGAGGCTCAGGCAGGTATTTCCCTCTGGGAAGGAGCAAAGGTTGTCTTAAGTGTGTTGAAGTTCTGGTGCTGAGAGAAATGGCTCATCCTGTCACCATGTGCTTGAGTCCAGGCCTTTTCTGCCCGTTATTTTTGCACTGAGTATTTAGAAATGTAGGTTCTTTAAATACTTAATCATTCTGACAGTATGACTACCAGATTTTCAATAGAGGAGAAAGTGGGGTCAATAGGTGTAAGTGACTTTACAAGATCACAAATTATAAGTTGAAGAGCTGAGACGTGAATCTATGTGTTTCTGACTCCAGTTTATAAACTCCTTCTATCACCCCTGTTTGCTGATTAGAGCATCTTCTAAAACTGCCTGAAAGCTTGTGTGTGTTTGAACCATTTTCATTTTACATGTTAACTTGACTGGGTAAAGAAAGCCCAGACAGCTGGCGAAACAGGGTTCCTGGATGTGTATTTCCTTGATGGTGTTTCTGGAAGATTAGCATTTGAATAGGTCGACTCATGTTAAGATCCACTCTCATTAATGTGGGTGGTCATCACTAAATTTGCTGAGGTCCTAAATAGAAAGAGCAGAGGAAGGGCAGATTCTGTTTCTGCTTGAACTGGAGCCTTCATTTCCTGCCTTTGGACCTTGGAGCTTCTGGTTGTCTGGCATGGATAAAACACACCACCAGCTCTCCTCGTTCTCCAAATTGCAGAGGAGCAGGTGGTGGACGTGCACCTCCTGTTGGTTTTATCTCTCCAGAGAACCTTGACTGACGTCTCTGCTGGGACAGTATTTGTCCCCTTGAAACAACACAAAAACAAAACTTTTCTTGATTATTTTTACTGTATAAACTTTGGCTTTTATGTTGTTTATTTATGTTGTCCTCTTTAGAAAGCATGAGTATGGACAAGTTATTAAGAGATTTTAAAGAGAAAACGGTCTTTCTGCAGACCGTGTCTAGTGCCCACATGCACATCGCATGCACATGAGTGAGCATACATGAAATGCTTCTTGTGGTCAGAAGGGAATTTTTATAATCACAGGTGAAGTTAAACAAACATTACTAAATATGTTTTATTTTCGTATTTATATTTTATTTTGAATATGTAAAAATATACATATTCTTATATGATTATTCTTAATATAGCACTACCATTTTACTAGAATTATTTTGATATTTTGATCAAAAATTGATGAATATGCTGGCAGAGTGAAGGGGACGTTATTGGTATTTTGCTAGGAGTCAAAGGAATTTCCGAAATCTACCCAATGTATGTTACCTGAGTTTCCTCAGAGTATTTCTTGAGCAGAGTCCTTGTATAGGCTCTTGTGTGGGGGCCACTTTAGGCCCCTGCAAACACCACAGACATCTCCACACAGTCCTGTTCCTGTGCATTTTAGACCATATTAAGGGACATAGGAGGCTGAAAAAATGACAAAAATAATGTTTTAAAAGAAATATGATGTTATTAATCTAAACCAAGTAGAAGAAGGGAACGTATGTCATCCTAGAAGGCTAATTGTTAAAAAAATAAACAACACACACACGTAAGAACTCACAGCCATGCACACACCAAACACATACATGTTAACACAGACGTGCACACAGAGAGAAGCACTCTAAATGTAACGCACACACCAAACACATACATGTTAACACAGACGCGCACACAGAGACAAGCACTCCAAATGTAACGCACACACCAGACACATACATGTTAACACAGACGCGCACACAGAGAGAAGCACTCCAAATGTAACGCACACACCAGACACATACATGTTAACACAGACGTGCACACAGAGACATGCACTCCAAATGTAACACACACACCAGACACATACACGTTAACACAGACGTGCACACAGAGACATGCACTCCAAATGTAACGCACACGCCAGACACATACACGTTAACACAGACGTGCACACAGAGACAAGCACTCCAAATGTAACGCACACAATAAACACAGTACCAAAAGAAGTGTACACACAATACACCACACACAGACATTGACACAGCATGCACACCACTCTGATAACCAAACTAATTAATTATGTCAACTCTCGGGTCTGTTCTGGACACATTCATGATAAGGCAAGTTTGGCATTGGTCAGCCCTATAAGCCCTGCCCGTTCCTTGTCCGCATGATGAAGTCTCAGGAACCATGTAACGCCACAAACCTCTTTCAAGTGAAGTGTTAACAGTCTGCTAAATATTGATGGTAATCCCAAGGTCTGGTATTTTTAAGTAACAGGAAGTTCAATCATTCCCAAAGCTCTAGAGGAAAAAAAGATGGTCTTTTATCTCTTTCAGACTATGTGAGCAGCTTATCCTCTTCAATTGCTCTTTTCCTCAGTCCAGACAGCCACTGCTGGTCGGTGGTGTGCTCTCTGGACCTACAGAGAGTGCAGTGGCAGGGCAGAAGGAATCACACTTGCACTGAGAATTTGCCTTCACATTATGAAGTGTGCAGGAGAGACAGAGAAGTCCCTGAACAAGAAAATCTAGGCTTGAGTTATTGACACTGCAATAGTGGCTGTTGTTCAACTTGGCATGGAATGAAATTGGAAACTGAAAAGTTAAACATCATCAGCTCACTATTTCTTTTTGCTGGGAGAACACTCAGCAAGAGAAGTATATGGAATGGGAAGCAAAACTGTTCCTCTGATTATGAAGGCCCATATGTCAGGACAAGGAGCATTTTGCCTCTAATGTGAGAGGGCAGCTCTCCATCTCTCAGACAGACTCCCCACGTCTATGGCTGTGTTTGTAGCATGTGTGAGCGTGTGCATTATTTAAACCCATGTTGGGGACTCCTACCGCAATCTCATCATTAGCTCTCTGGTCTAATTTCCCCAGCATTTTTAGAAACCTCTCTCCTTATGTTGTTCCATATCCAAAGCAAAACAATTTAGCACCAGGGAAATGATCACACTGCAGAGTAGTAGTTTTGACTTAGTGAATCTGTGTTAAAATATATGTTCCTATACTTGTTTTCTATTACTGCTGCACAAAGAACTGTATATTTAGCAGCTTAAAACAGCAAGATTTTATTCACTTACAGCTCTGTAGGTAAGGAGTTGGATAGGTTGGTTGGTGCCTTGGCTCTGAGTCTCCGAAGCTAAAATCAGGTGTCTGGAGGGCTGAGATTCCTCTTGGATGCACCAGGTAAGAATCTGTTCTTTAGAGCGGTGTTGGCAGGATACAGTGCCACGTGGTTGCAAGGCTGAAGTCCCAATTTCCTTGCCAGCTGTCAGTGTGGCATCCAAAGCTCCTTGAGGCCTCTCTCTTGTCCTTGCTCGTGGCTGCTGTACTTCAGAACCAGCTTTGAGCCTTCCCTGGGGGCAGCCTGTCTTCTGTACAACTCCTATCTCCTTGCTTTCCTGAAGTGCTCTTGGACTCATGTGATTGCACTGGGCTTAACTGGGTAATCACCACCACCTCCTCCTCCTTCTTCCTCTTTCTCTTTTTCTCCTTCTCCTCCTCCTGCTTCTTCTTTTATCTTTAGAGATAGGGTCTCACTCTGTCACCTAGGCTGGCGTGCAATGGAAAAATCATAGCCCACTGCAGCCTCCAACTCTTCAGCCTCCTAAAGTGCTAGGACTGCAGGCATGTGCTACTGCCCTGTCAGTCTACCTATACTGGTGCCAGGGGCTGAGCAGTTTTACTTCTATCTGCAAAGTCCTTTCTGCATGTCCTGTCACATTCACAGGGGTGAGGTTATGGGGACCAAAAGCCTACTTACCACATTCCATAATAGGAAGAACTATTTTTCTGTTGAACTAAAAAAAAAAAAAAAAATCAGTTACATTGGACTGAGAAGAAAATAAAAATTCATATATTTTGTATATACGTATATTATATCATATTTATATATATGTGAGCAGTCCAAGATTATGCACATCTGACTGGCTTCAGCTGGGCTCAGGACATGGTTGTGCTCTCTGTCTCTCTCTGTCTGTCTCTCTGCCTCTTTGCATTTCTCTGCTGCTTCTGTTTCACCTTGCGTTGCTGGCTTCCCCCTGTGACAGGTGCTTTCTGCTATTCTCAGTGTCAGGCTCAGTTCCACACACACAGCAGCTCCAGTGTCTCTAAGCCAGGTGCAGGAACTGAGTCTCCCTGGGGCCTCTATTACAAACACACTCTTCACTGCACCCTGGGGCCAGGGAGGTGAAGGTGCTACAAGGCTGGCCAGGGAGGCTGGATCCTGTGGGGGAGCAGACCGTGAGTGCGTCTGACCCATCCACAAACACCCATGGGTGAGGACTGGGGGAAGTCATTTCCCAAAGAAAAAAACAAAGTTCACTACCAGAAGATAGAGTGGGTGCTGGGCAGGCAACTCTAAGTGTTTTTAGGGTTTTAAGGTTTTGCCATCAGTCCAAACATGATTGCCAAGGACTGCTTTGGGAGTGGATTCTGCAGATTAATTTGGCACCTGGATCTCAGATATCTCAAACAAATTTCTTCATCTCTCTACTTTACTCTTCAATTATATATAGTCCTAGTGCTCTATTGCCCCCACGTAAGTACAGGTGTCTTGTGCAGGTCTCAGCATCTCTTTCCGTAGTTGAGGAAACTGTGTCATCATGGTAGATCTTGCCACAGGAAACTCTCACTGTGTGTTTCAGCTGTAACCGTTTCCTCTGCTCTGACTTTCTTCTCTAGGCTGGGCCAAGAGGCACCCTGCGGCCCTCTTCTTTCCAACTTGATTTCTTTTTCCCGAGGCCAAATATATTCTATGTCATCTAAAAATTAAATTTAACCAGCTACAGATTTCCTTAAGAGGCATAAGCTCTTTCAAGTTTTCACAAAATGCGGTACAAACTGTTGGACTATTTGGGGGCAGAATTTGCAATAGAGAGAGGAATAAAATTAAATTATCCTGCATCTTTGTATTTGATACCAGTGGTACCATGGAGTACAGGAGACCCAAGGGACTGGGGCCTTGACTATTGATCCTTTTGACTTGATTCTGGCTTAGATGACATATTGATGCTGGGGCCCAGGTCTCCAGGGAACACTGTCAAATTAGCAGGAGCTACCAGAGTGTGTCAGCTGGCAGATGAGCCTTTGTTCCAAGGTGTGACAGCTGTGAAGAGCCACTCGCCTTTTCTCACACCCCAAGAGTTGGTGCTGACATCCCATTGTTGATGTCAGATGAGAAGCACGGTTCCAGTGGGTATTGTCCGCAGCATGTAGGAGGTCACATAATGAACAACTGAACAATCTCTCCCGGGAGCATGTGGGCTCTGCATAGGTGGAAGGCAGTGTGATGTGCCCTGTGCTAGCCCAGGACAGAGAGGGCTATGGCACGGCACACTCTCCGAGTGTGTGCATGCGTGCATGTGGGTGTGTGAGTGCACACACCTGTGTGCATGTGTGTGTATACAATTTGCTTATTATTTTGTTATCCTGGATATTCTTTTCCTTTTATCTGCCTAATTTCTATTGTTTTAAGGATGCATATTCTATCAGCTAGGCTGGAAAGACCCTGCTTCTTCTTGTTCTCTGAAGTCCATTGCATTTTATTTTTTGCCCCAGGGTGCATCTCAGCACGTTGTAAACAATTTTTACTTTTTGGTTTTTTAATCGACATTATCTTTGCTTAGATGATGCCTTAGCGCAGACAAGGCCCTGAAGTGCTTGTTGGATGAATCGACTGAGTACCATAGAAACGCATGTCCACACGACTCCACTGTCTCCGCAATCCACCTGTTCCCCGCCTCTCTACTGTCTTGAAATCCTTACCCTTCAGAAAACACATTTCCAAGATCATGTGAATATGAACAGTTTTTCTTTTCTAAGTATGTTTTGAACATTTTTCTGGCTGGCCTTCATACAGACCATTTGAAATGTAAACACAGCTTTCCCTGGCCTCTGGTCTTCCTAAGTGCTGTACCACACCTCTGGGGCCAGCTAAGCCCCTGATGTCCAAACTTCTGCTTTCCCAGGAACAGAGCAGGGCAGGTGTGGAAGGCAGCTTTTTCTGCCAGGGAGCCCAGGAGTTAGTTCTCTGATCCCGACAGTGCTTAAATTAAAGTAAACCCAATCAATGAGCAGGCGATTAGAAGTGAATCCCACTGCCTCACGTGTAGACCTAGAGGAAAAGCTGCATTCTTAGCAAGGAGCAGGTTGGCAGTTTATTCTGCTGTGGCCAGTCGTTGGACTCAGTGATGATTTGCAATGCTTTCCTGACTCGTGAGCAACAGAGGTGGTGCACATATAGCTGACAACTGAGAACAGGGAAATTAACCTTGTTTGAAAAACAACTCCAGCATCAGGGTGATGGTCATTACGTTTGAAGGACCATGCACAGGTTGCAAGTGTGTCTCTCCACAGGAAGGCAGGCGCAGTTCTCCCTCCTCGGAGGAGATGGATCTTAGCCACAGGAGCTAAGATCACACAGTCCATGAAGGGCGTGGTCGGATTGATGTCTGACCCCCAAGTCTGTGCAGTTTCCCCACCAAGGCTGGGATTTGTCCTCAGGAGCAGCTCACGGCCGTCACTCCTCTGTCGAGCAAGGGTGTGGTTGCTGTCTCTCAAGTCTGCCTTTTCTAGGAACAGCAGTGGGAAGGTCCATGCTGCCTCTTCACGTATGTTTAGATGGTTTTCTTGCCTTCTTATTCACTTGTTTCCAGTGTTGAGTCACAAAGGCACATTGGGCCACCGAGTGGGCTGTGAGGAGACCAAGGAAGAGTGTTCAGGAAACTCGTGTCTGGATTGAACAACCCACTGTGAGCAGGGAAGAAAGTGAGTCCTTCCAATGGCGGGAGGGGTTTCATAAATAACCTAACTCCCTGTGGTGCTGAGATGGTCACTGGGAGGGCAAGGTGACGTGTTTGTGTTTCCTGATTGTCCTCTTCTGGGAAGCACTGCAAAGAACACACAGAATTCTGTTACTGCATGAGGGGACTGAGGGTGGAGAATCTGAGAAACTCTCCACAGGACTGTAAGTCCTGGGGTGGGAACTGATGGCTTTTCTATTGTTGTTCTAGTCTCTGTATGCAAGTTACTGGAGGCTGTATCTATCCCCTCGGAGAAGGGCTGTGGATTGTGCCTGAGACATTGAGCCTTCTGTTCGGCAAGACAACCTGACAGCCTCCTCTCCACTCCAGTTTGCCAGGACTTCCACGTGCAATTCTTCCCCGGAGTTTCAAAGTATGAGACAGGGTCTTTAACGACTTGGAAAGGACAGCAGACATACCGTGTTGTAAATGATCATTAAGTATCTATTGAGATGTTGCATAAGTGAGTGAATGAACGAATTAATTAATAAATAAGAAAGGAAAATGACCTAGATTTTCAATACCCAAACAGGTAAAGCTGTTGGAAAAAATATAGACAATTGACTGAATAGAAGAACCCATTGTTTCAAGAAAAAAAATGCTTAGTACTAAACATAAGAGACACACTTTTTTTGGTAGAAAGATTTAAGAGTCATTTAGTATTATTAATGGTTAGACATATTTTCGGAAGGCACCTGTGGGCCACTGTGGTGATCTGTAGAGCTCTGACCTGCAAACCTCCACCTCTGGAGTCATTGATGGTTCTTTATTCTAATATTCCCTGGTGCTGCCGGCACACAGCAGGCCCTGTGCTGTGCTCACCACCAAACAACACTCAGCACACACCACGCAGGAACAGACAGTGCTGGGCCCACACGGACTCTTCTGTTTTTTCCATTAGAATCCCTTTTCTCAGCTCTGCGCCTGTAGTTCAAGCGACTAAGTCTCCAGCCACATACACCAGAGCTTACAGGTTCAAATTCAGCCCGGGACTGCCAAACAACAATGACAACTAAAACCAAAAAATAGCTGGGCATTGTGGCAGGTGCCTGTAGTCCCTGCTACTTGGGGGGTTGAGGCAAGAGAATCGCTTAAGCCTCTCAAGGTTGCTGTGGAGTTGGAGGTTGCTGTGAGCTGTGACACCACAGAACCCTACCCAGGGCAACAGCTTGAGGCTCTGTCCCAAAAAAAAAAAAAAAAAAAAAAAGAATCCCTTTTGATTTCCTTCTACTTTCAAAATCACAAATGCTGATTTTTCATATTGTTTCTTTCTTTTTTTTTGCACAAACAGTGCTTATGAAGTTTCAGCCACTCCCACAGTGACCATTCATGCCATGTTTCTGGGGGTACCTTGCGTTTCTCCTTTGGCTCGTTCACTCCCAGCCGGGCTTCTGACACTTTGGACAGAGTTTTGCACTCTTGTCCTTCATTTTACAATAATCTCCAGCTTTCAGTCAGATTATTGACTCATACCCGGCCTAAGTCCAGCTTCCTGACCCTCCGCGGGGCTCTCAGGCGCACTCTCAGCCTCTCTGCTAAGTGCCGGTGAGGTATTTTAAGACACATAAACATGATTTTTCCATTCTCCGCTTTGGAAATGACTTTCTAAATCCATTTACTTTAAATCAATACTTCATCATTAGGGTACATGAGTTATTCTAAGAAATTTAAGAATTATGTATTTTGTCAGAATAAAATAGCGACATTAAAAATAAACATTACATTTCTTTGCTTTGTGGTGAACGTTTATCATATGAGTATGAAAATACTTGTTGTTAAATTCTGACCAGAAACTCTAACTGGTGTGTGTCTGTGCGTAAAGCTAGATGGGGAATATTAACAAATAAGTCTATTTAGTTAATTACAAGGGAGAAAATTGATGAATTTTTTTTCTTAAAAATTTAATTCGGTCATCAAATGTATGTCTCAATATGCAGTTTATCGGAGAAAATCCAGTAGACCTTTTGTGGAATTTGGAAGTGTGGGAGAACCACTCCTCTAAAGTCCCAAGCTGACAACTAGTTGACATTTAATAATTTATGAGATGCAGAGTGATATTTGGGGATACAGACAGATATTTTTATACGTGTATAAAATGTATCATTTATGGGATACAGAGTGATATTTTGGTACATGTATAAAATGTGTAACAGTTAAATCAGGGTAATTAATATATCTATCCCGTCAAAATCCTTCTTCTAGCTTTTTGAAAATATAAAATAAATTGTTAACTATGTTCACTCTATTGTGCTATAGAGTGTTGGAAATTCTTCCTGTCTCTGCAGTTTCCCATCCATTAACCAACCTCTCGAGATTCTCCACTCCCCATGAGCCTTCTCTGCCTTTAATAACCACAGTTCTACTTTCTACTTCTCTGAACCCAACTATTTTTAGCTCCCACGAATGAATGGGAGTGCTCGGTGTTTACCCTCCTGTTTCGTAGTGTCATCTGGGCTCACCCATGTTGTTGTGCATGGCGGGATTTCATTCTTTTTTTATGGCTGAATAGTATCACGTTGTGTATATAAGCCACATTTCCTTTATCTGCTCAATCACTGATGGGAATTTAGATTCATTCTTTATCCTGGCTATTGTAAAGAGTGTGGTCATAAACATACTGTCTCTGTTCATTTGTGCTGCTGTGGAGGAACGCCTGGGCTGGATAATCGATAAGGAGTTTAGTTGGCTCACAGTTGTGCAGGCCGTGCATGAAGCCTGGTGCCTGCTACGCTGACTCACGGGGCTGCAATTCTACCTGAGAGGAGCAGGCAGGAGCAGGAACAGCAGAGGGGAGGAAGGGGCCAGGCTCTTTTTAAAAATTATTATTATTTTTTATTTTATTTTATTTATTTATTTTTATTAAGTCATTTGTACATAGATGATGAGTACATTTATGCCATTATGGGATTCAATGTGTTGATTATTTATACAAATTGGAGTGCTCACATCCTACTAATCAGCATAGCCTTCACCTCGTTTACCCAATTACAGTGTTAAGACATTTGTGTTTTACACCTGATAGATCCAACTTCTACTTGCAATGTGCTCCATAGCTGCGATCCCCCTGTTAACCCTCCCTTTATGGACCCTCCCTCTCTCTTTCCCTCTCTGTCACTTTGTTGCCCATGGTAGAGTGCTGTGACGTCACAAGGTCTTGGGCTTAAGGGATTCTCTTGCCTCAGCCTCCGGAGTAGCTGGGACTACAGATGCCTGCCACAATGCCTAGCTATTTTTTTTTGTTTTTAGAAGGCCGGGGCTGGGTTTGAACCCTCCAGCCCTGGTACATGTGGCCGGTGCCCAGCCACTGAGCTACAGGCACCATCAGGGCCCGGGTCTCTTTAACAACCAGATCTCTGAGATACTCAGGGTGAGAACTTAGCCACTCCTGGAAGGATGGCGCTAAGCCTTTCATGGGGGTTCCATGGTCAGGACCCAAATCCTCCTTCTGAGGATTAAATTTCAACAAGAGATTCATCAGAGCTGAAAAAAAAGCATTCAAACTGTAGAATATACAGTGTGGATACCTCCTCAAGGGACTGATTTCCTTTCCTGTGGATAAATACTCAACCTAATGTGCATAATGCAATGATACCCAGTACTGATAAGTGAATTTAATGAAGTTGCAGGATGCAAAATCAACATATGTTGAACCATACTCATTCCCATTAGGCGGGATTGATGGATGATATGGTAGTTTTAGTTTTAGTTTCTTGAGGAATGGCTATACTATTTTCCATGATATACTAATTTACATTCCCAACAGCAGCGTAGGAGGGCTTCCCTTTCTCCACACCCTCACCAGCATCTGATAATGCTTTTCATTTTGATAATTGATATTCTAACAGGGGTGAGGTAATATCATTTTCCTGATGATTAATGATGTTGACCATTTTTCATATACTTTTTGCACATTTCTAAGTCACACTCTTTTTTAAAACTTTAATTAGATTATATGCTTCTTTCCAGGAATTACTTGTGAGATTTTTTGCTTTTGAGTTCTTTGAGCTCTTAGTATAGCCTAGACACGAGTCCCTTGTCAGATGAAAAGTTTGCAAATATCTTCTCCTCCTCAACAGGTTATCTCTTTATGCCGTCCACTGTTTTCTTTGCTCTCCAGAAGATTTTAGGTTAAATATATTCTCTTTTGTTTGCATTTGTTTTTGTAGCCTGTGCTTTTAAAGTCTTAGGCATAAAAGTCTTTGCATAGACTAATGTCCTGAAGTGTTTTGTCCGTTTTCTTCTAGAAGTTTTGTAGTTTGGGTTATTACATTTAAGTCTCTAATCCATTTTGAGTTGATTTTTGTATGTGATGAGATACACTGGTTCAATTTCATTCTTTTGAATAAGGAAATTCAATTTTCCATCATCATTTATTGACTAGAATGTTCTTTCCAAAATGTAGGTTTTGGCATTTTTCTTGAAAATCATAGGGCTATAAAGAATGTGGATTTATTTTAGGTTTTCTATTCTTTCCCACTGGTCTATGTGTCTCTTTATATCCCACAACCATGCTGTTTTGGTTACTATGGCTTTGTAGTATTTTTATATTTTATTTAGTTTTTTCCTTTATTAAATCATAACTGTGTACCTTAATGCATATATGGGGTACAATGTGCTGATTTGATATACAATGTGGGATGCTTACTGATTAAGATATCTATCTCCTTGCTTACTTATCTGATGTGGTAAGACATTTATATGCTATTCTTAATAGTTTGAAATGTATCATTGAATTAAGCACATTAGGTGTGAAGTCCCCCCAAACACCCTCCTTCCTTCTACCCTCCTCCCACCCCTCCCACTTTTTAGTATATTTTAAAGTCAGATTGTGTAATTCCTTTAGCTTGGTTCTTTTTGCACAGTTTTACCATATATACTCGAGTATAAGCCGAGTTTTTTTGGCACAAAATTTGTGCTGAGTTCGGGTTTTTTGGCACAAATTTTGTACCGAAAAAACTCGGCTTATACTCGAGTATATACGGTAATTTAGTTACTGGAGGGGTCTTTTTTAGTACTATACAAATTTAGGATTTTTTTCCTGTTTTTATTAATAATGATACTGATATTTTGATAGATACTGCATTGAATCAGCAGATTGCTCTGAATCGTATGGCCGTTTTTACAATGCCAATCCTTCATTCTCATTTTGTTGTCCTCTTCAATTCTTTCATCCATGTGTTCTAGTTTTCACTGTACAGATCTTTCATCTGCTTGGTTAAATTTATAACTAGGAATTTTGTTTCCTTTGTAGCTATTATACATGTGATTGCCTTCTTGGCTTCTTTTTCAGAGAGTTTTTTACTGGTGTATAGAAAAGGTACCGATTCTTATATGCTGATTTTGCATACTGCAACTTTATTAAATTCACTTCTAAGTGAATTCAGTTCTTAGAAATTCAGTTCTAAGAGTTTTATGGTGGAATCTTTAGGGGTTTTTAGATACAAAAGCATATCATCTGCACAGAGGGACAGTCTGACTTTCTCTTTTTCATTTTGGATGCTTTCTATTTTATTCTCTTGCTTAATGGCTGTGGCCAGGACTTCCAGTATTATGTTGAGGAAAGTGGGCACCCTTTTCTAATTCCAGTTCTTAAAGACGAGTTTCGTCCTTCCCCTGCTCGGTATAATGTTTGTTGTGGGTTTGTTGTATAACTGTTGTTCCATGTTCTTTCTGTACCTAATATATTGAGAGTTTTGCTATGAAGAGATGCTGTGTTTTATTCAGTCATATGGGTTCCGTCTTTTCATTCTCTTGATGTGATGACTGGCATCAGCATTTACTGATTTCCATATGTTGAACCGTCCTTGAATCCCTGGGATAAATTCCACTTGATCATGGAATATCAATTTTTTAATGTGCTGCTGGATTCAGTTTACTAGTATTTTATTGAGGAGCTTTGAGTCTATGTTCATCAGGGTTATTGACCTATAATTTTCCTTGCTCCTTACCTCCTTTGATGGTTTTAGTAATGCAGAATGAGTTGGGGGGAATTCCCTCGTCTATGGGCTTTGAAGCAGTTTGAGGAGAATTGGTTTTAGTTCTTGGTGAGTATGGTGGAAGTCATTAGTGTGACCATTTGGTTCTGGACTTTCCCTTGTTGAGAGGATTTTTATTATTGATTCAATTGCATTACTTGTTACTGATCTGTTCAGGTTTTGTGCTTCTTCTTAATCATGGCAGGTTGTTTGTTTCTGGGGATTTGCCCGTTTTCCAGTTTGTGACTGTACAGTTGTTTATAGTAGCCTGTGATGATGTTTTATGTTTCTGTAGGGTTAGCTGTAATGTCTTCTTTTTTGTTTCTGATTTTATTTATTTGAATTTTCTCTCTTTTCTCTTTGTTAGTATAGCTAGTGAATTATTGATTGTTTCTCTTTTGCAAAACCAATTTTTCTTTCTTTCTTTATTATTTTTATTAAATTATAACTGCATAGATCATGTTTACATTAATGCATTTATGAAGTACAATGTGCTGATTTCATATAGAATTAGGAGTATTCACATCACACTGGTTAATATATACCTCATCTCATTTACCTAATTATTGTGTTAAGACATTTATATTCTATACTAATAGATCTGACATGTACCCTTGCATTATGCACCATAGGTGTGATCCCACCATTCACCCTCCCCTGATCTGCCTCCCCCCTCCCCTCCTTTATCTCCTCCTCCCTCCTTCATCCTGGGTCATAGCTGTGATCTACTCTTCATATGAAAGTGTGAGTGATTGTAAATTGGTTTCATAATAGTGCTGAGTACATTGGACATTTTTTCTCCCATTCTTGAGATACTTTACTAAGTAGGATATGTTCAAACTCCATCCATATAAACATAAAAGAGGTAAAGTCTCCATATTTTTTAAAGCTGCATAATATTCCATGGTATACATATACCACAATTTATTAATCCATTCACGGGTCGATGGTCACTTTGGCTTCTTCCATGACTTGGCTATTATGAATTGAGCTGCAATAAACAGTCTGGTGCAAATATCTTTGTTATAAAGTGATTTTTGGTCTTTTGGATATACACCTAGTAGAGGAATTGCAGGATCAAATGGCAGGTCTACTTTTAGATTCCTGAGTATTCTCCATACTTTTTCCAAAAGGGACGTATTACCTTGCATTCCCACTAGCAGTTCATAAGTGTTCCCTTTTCTCCACATCCATGACAACATCTGTAGTTTTGGGATTTTGTTATGTGAGTCACTCTTACTGAAGTTAGATGCTATCTCAAAGTGGTTTTGATTTGCATTTCTCTGATGATTAAAGATGATAAGCATTTTTTTCATGTGTCTGTAGGCCGTGTGCCTATCTTCTTCAGAGAAGCTTCTCTTCAAGTCCCTTGCCCACAATGAAATGGGATTACTTGTTCTTTTTTTATTAATAAGTTTGAGTTCTCTGTGGATTCTGTTTATGAAACCTTTGTCAGAAGCACAACCTGCAAATATCCTCTTCCATTCTGAGGGCTGCCTGCTTGCTTTACCTACTGTGTTCTTGGCTGTGCAGAAGCTTTGTTGATGCCTTGAATTGTGTTTTTTGTTTTTTGGGGTGTTTTTAGTTTCTATTTCATTGATTCATTCTGATCTTTATTGTTCCTTTTCTTCTAGTAATTTTTGATTTGGTTCATTCTTGTTTTTCTAGTTATTAGAGGTTCATTTCTTGGTTGCTTTTTTGCAATCTTTCTACTTTTTTGATGTAGGCATTTATTGTTATAAACTTCCCTCATAGCGGTGCTTTTGATGGATACCTTATGTTTTGGTATGTTCCATTATGATATTCATTTGTTTCAGAATTTTAACAAATTTCTTCCATAATTTTTTCCTCAATTCAGTGGTAATTCAGGAATATGTTGTTTCACTTCCACATATTTGTACAGTTTCCCAAATGTTTCTTATAATTTATTTTTAATTTTATTTGATTGTGGTCTGAGGAGATGTGTGATATAATTTAGTTTTTTTCAAATTTGTCAAGGCAGGTTTTGTGGTCTAGCATATGGTCTATCCTGGAGAATGTGTCATATGGTGCTATACAAATCCATATTCTGTGGCTGTAGCATGAAATGTTCTATAAATGTTTGTTAGGGCCATTTGGTCTAAAGTGCAGTTTAAATCAAACCTCACTTTGTTAATTTTCCATTTAGATTATCTGTCTAATGCTTAGAACAGGGTTTGAAGCCCCAACTATTATAGTACTAGAGTCTATATTCCCCTTAGCTGTGATAATATTGGCTTTATATATTGAGGTGCTCCGGTGGTTGGTGCACACATGTTTAGAACTTGTATATCCTTTTGCTGAGCTGGTCCTTTTAAATATAATGGCTTGTCTCTTTTTGCTGTTTTTACTTAAAGTCTGTTTTATCTGACATAACCATAGCTACCCCTGTTCACTTTTGGTTTCCATCTTCATGGAATAATTTTATCATCTCTTTTCTTTCAGTTTATATGTATCTTTATAGGATAGTTGAGTTTATTTTGGAGACACTATAGTTGCATTGTATTTTTCAATCCATTCAGGCAGTCCCTATCTTTTAAGTGGAAAGTTTAACCTATTTACACTCAAGGTTATTGTGGTTATATAAGCACTTATTTCTGTGGTTATATTAATTGATTTCTGATTATTTAGTATATTCTTGTTTTCTTTCTTTGCCTTATTGTTTATCATTGTGGTTTAGTGGTTTTCTGTTGTGGCAATATTTTAATCTTTTTTTTTCCTCATTTGTGTTTTATTTACCAGTGGATTTTATACATTTATGTTATTTTCATGGTGGTAAAAACTCCACCTCCCTTAAGCATTTCTTTTAGGGCCTGTCTAGTAGCGATAAATTCCCACAGTTTTTTTCTTATCTTAGAAAGGCTTTATTTCTCCTTCACTTATAAAAATAATTTTGCTAATTATACTATTCTTGGATGGTAGTTATGTTCTTTCTTTCTTTCTTTTTTTTTTTTTTTTTCTAGCACTTTGAATATAGCTTTCTATTCTCTCCTGGCCTGGAAGGGTTTCTCCTGAGAAATAATACTGTAGGTTCTAATGGGGCTTCTATTATAAGTGACTAAATGCTATTATTTTGCTGTTTTTAGCATTATTTATTTAACTTTTGAAAGTTTGATTAGGATGTCTCATGGAGAAGACCTTTTTGAATTGTATCTCTATGGGGATCTCTGAGGCCTCAGCATCTCAGTGTCTAAATCTCTTGCTACTCTCGGTCAGTGTTCAGTTACTTTTTGTAAATAGGGTATTTATGCCTTTTTCTCTTTTTGGAAAACCCATAATACCATAATTTGTTCACTTAGTGGTGTCCTGTGTGCCATATAATCTTTCTTTCTTTTTCTTTTCTTTTTTCTTTATTTCCCCTTTATTACATTTTTCATTTTTTTCTCCCTGAGTAAGTTATTTTAAAAGACCTGTATTCAAGTTTATAAATTCTTTATTTTGCTTTATGTAGACTATTGTTGAAGCTTTTAATTATTTTTTTTTTTTTTAATTTCTGAGAGGTTTGTGGGTACTGTTGGCACAAGAAGGGGAGGAATCCAATCTGGGGATTAAGGAGAAGTTTTATCAGGAAGAGAAGAGCAGAGAGCATCTGACTGGAAGCGGCTCCCTGCCACACAGCTTTGGGGGCTTCTGTTACCCTTTACGGTGCGGTTGGAATGTGGGAGGGAGCTTATTAAGGGGTCATGTTCTTCTGTAGAGGGACTGATCTTTGCACCCAGGGGTAAAATTGGAGTCAGTATCTTCTATGAAGGAGACCAAGGGCCTATCTCTGGTGGCAGCCAGCCCAGGTGTAAAGTCATTGTTCTGTTGTTTCCCAGGAACATTGGCCTTGAAGAATTCAAGGAGGGTGGGAAGGGAGTTTGTTGTGAGCATGCAGTTTGGTTTCTTGCCCGTTTTCTCCAAAATGGCTGCATTCTTGTTGATATCATAAAGATTCCTTCCCCATAATTCCATTCATTGAACTCTTCTGCTCTCAGATTTCTGTTTGGTTCTCTTTAATAAAATCTACCACTTTTTTTTTTTTATTCAATCATGAATTGATTTTTGATTTCTTGTGGTCTGAGGAGATATGTGATGTGATTTATTTTTTTTCAAATTTGTATTATCCATCTATGTTTCCTTGTATCTCACTCTCTTCCATTAAACTCATTATTTTGTATTCATTTTCAGGCATTTGTTAGATTTCCTTTTCTCAGAGTTCGTTACTGGAGAATTATTGTACTTCTTTGGAGGTTTTGTATTTCCTTGCCTTTTCCTATTTCTTGTGTCCCTACATCTAGTGTAATAGTCATTTCTCCCATCTTTTTTTTTTTTATTATTATTATTATTATTTTATTATTATTATAGATAAAAATATGCACCATAGTTCATAAGACCTTTTCCTGTAGATGTAGCTATGCTGTCATTCAGGTAGGATGTTTGGTATTGATGCTGAGTGAGCCCAGTAGAGTAGTCTCCTTGTGATTTCTTTGGCTCTAATCGACTGCAACTTGTCCATATGCTCTTTAGTAGTATAGGCTGAGGTTGTTGGGGAAGCTGTAAAGTGATTTTTCTGGGGATGAGAATGTGGGAAAGTCTGCTCCTTGGGCCCTTGGGGAACATACATGGGTATGAGGTGGCCTTGCCTCTGGAAAAAGTGGGTTTGTTGGAAGTAGCATCCCTGGTTCTCAGGTCTATGGGTCCTTGGGTCCTGAGTGGCATGCGTGGCTAATGGTGGGTGTGACACCAGACTCTAGACTTCCTGGTCTTTTCCCCCATGCAATGCATGTGGATGAAACAATGGTGTCAGAAAACTGTAGGAGGGGCAAGTTTGGGGTCACAGGCAGAATGTGCAGGCAGGTAGTGGGATCATTATCAGAGGGGGCAGGGTTGTTGTCTTTGGCGGGGACCACAGAGCAGGCAGCTCTCAGGAGTACATGCTTCAGCAACTTAGGTCCAAGCAGGCATCCTTGGACTGATGGTTCACTGGGATTTGTGGCTGCATGACAGGGTCTAGCTGGTGTCACAACACTACAGCCCTCTGGGTGAATATGAAGGGATGTCAGTGGAGCCTAAGGAACATATGTAAATATGCAGAGGCTCCTGGGCCCCAGGGAATGATGGATTCTAGTAGGGGATCTGCCCTCAGAATGGTGCCATGCTGTGTCACCCTTCATCCTTAGCTGCCACCGCTATTCCCACCATTGGACAGTGTGGGCACAGCCCAGCCTTGTAGGAGGCTCAGGGCCAGTGACGCCTGGGGCTCTCCTGTGGGCAGGACAGCTGGCATCCATGCTGAGAATGTGGAGTCCGACAATGGGAGGCGGATCCCTCCTGGCTTTGGGCCATGCCAGCTGGCTGCCCTACTTCCTTTTATGCACTGCCATCTTGAGCTCTGTGGAGCTCCACGCTGGATGCCAGCACTCTCCCGCATAGCTCATCTAACAGGTGGGTATTTGCTGTTTAGGCCTCTTTCTTGTGGAGGAGGCAAGAGCTGTGAACATCTAGCCAGCCACTACAAAGATGTCACAAAGATGTTTATTCCATCTTTTCTTTCTAGGAAAGTCTCGCATGCACCTTGGAGACAGAATCAGATGTGCTTGTCTGTGAATTGACTCCTGAACGTGGGCAGTGTGAGTGGAGCCTTGCCCTGCAGCCCACAGCTCCTGAGTGTGTCTGGAGCACAGTGCAGTGACAGGGACACTGCAGTAGCTACGACATGCAGCACCATCACCTGCAAGAAATTTGTGTTTAATACCAGATTTACTCTAAGTTGAAAACAATAAAAACAGAATAATGTGTAGTTTTGGAGAAGTAGCTAGATGATGCCCCAAAACATCATGAAGATGAGGACACTGATGTGACACTGAGGGAATGTGGGGACACTGTGATGTGACACAGAGTGAGTGTGGGAACACTGATGTGACACTGAGTGTGGGGACAATGATGTGACACTGAGGGAGTGTGGGGACACTGTGATGTGACACTGAGTGACTGTGGGGACACTGTGATGTGACACTGAGTGACTGTGGGGACACTGTGGTGTGACACTGAGTGAGTGTGGGGACACTATGATGTGACGCTGAGTGACTGTGGGGCCCCCGTGATGTGACACTGAGTGACTGTGGAGACACTGTCATGTGACACTGAGTGACTGTGGGGACACTGTGATGTGACACTGAGTGAGTATGGGGACACTGTGATGTGACACTGAGTGACTGTGGGGACCCCGTGATGTGACACTGAGTGACTGTGGGGACACTGTGCTCTGTATGTGCTGTTTGAGCAGAGTTAAGTAGCAGGACTTACTCTGTGAGCATATTCATATTGAAGGCCTGCTGAGGGACTCTAGGTGTAAAAGTCAAACCGGGTGTTCCTTGCCTTCAAGTTTCTTCCTCTCTTGTAGGATTGCCGATATAATGCAACCCTTAGAGTGCAGCATTATAAGCATCATGTTTCAGAAATGAACTGTCGGGTTAAGCATGTGTGGAATCTAATTCAGGCGAGTTAGAGAAAGCTTCCTAGACTGGAAGCTGAAACCTTCACGCTAAGTACAAGGCAGGCCTATTACACAGGCAGGAAGATGAAGAGAGGATGGGCTCACCAGAAAGAGGAGCATGTGTGTATTTCCCAGGGGCATGAAATGCTCGCCAACAGCTTGGTATGTCTTGAGTGAAGGCTGCTTGTGGGGAAATGGAGGGGAGTAAAGTACAGAGAAATATTGGTGTCAGTGCATAAATGGCTGTGAGTGCCTAAAGATAAAATGTTGTACGGATACAGTGTGTGACATGCCCTGTTCAATCTATCACTCGGAAACACAAATGTAAGATGGAGCAACAAACTAAGCTTAAGCCTTGGTGAGACTTGAAGAGGAGCCAAGTGCACCTGTTGGTACTAGTATTCACACTGAGCCAAGTGCACCTGTTGGTACTCAGTATTCCCGCTGAGCCAAGTGTACCTGCTGGTACTCAGTATTCCCACTGAGCCAAGTGCACCTGTTGGTACTCAGTATTCACACTGAGCCAAGTGCACCTGTTGGTACTCAGTATTCACGCTGAGCCAAGTGCACCTGTTGGTACTCAGTATTCACGCTGAGCCAAGTGCACCTGTTGGTACTTAGTATTCACGCTGAGCCAAGTGCACCTGCTGGTACTCAGTATTCACACTGTGAGGGGGAAGCTCAGATCCAGCAGTAGGTGGGAACCAGGGGTGAGTCCTAGGACTCCAAGATGTACACACATGGGCCAAGGCATCTGGATTGCAGGTGCCAAATCTCTGGCCCTTTCTAATGACAACCCCTTTTCTTTAGTTGCTAGCCTTACCTGTCCGTAAGACATCTTCCTTCAATCTCCAAAATGTGGGTATTGCACATTACTGCTTTAAACCTTCTCCTCCCTCCATACCTAAATTTGGAAAAATATAACCATGTTATATTGAAATACACAACTTTGAGAAAAAGTGAGGGTTTTTCTCTACTTACTATTCCTGGATGGCTTGGAGTACTTTTGGTACAGCATTCATTATTTTTCACACACTGGAGAGAAATTATGGACCAATCAAAATGTTATTTATGTTCCAACTGGCAAAGAATTTAACATGACTGAAAACAATCTCAATTTTTTTTATATTACACTTTTTGTTCTTGTGTAATTTCTTTTTCTTGGAGAAAATATCATAAAATTAAGAGACACTTAAAAATATGTAAACAAATTGGGAGAAAATACCCCTCTGGGAGTACCTCTGACAACTGAGTGTCTATCTATGTATACGTGAATAAATGGATTACTAGCATGGCTGCCTTTGAATATTAATATAGCTTCTTTAACAGAATAAGAAGATTAATAAAGGTATCTTTCATTACTAATTTTCTGTTAGAATCCTCTAGGAATCAAGATATATTCATAGATTTTAGAGAGAGAATTCTGATTTAACCTGTTACCATAATTATTTATACCAGGTTTCCCAACTTTGAAATTTGTTGGTTTTTAACAAAGCCATTTTCCCCTAATACATCATTTTTTTTTCCCTCTAGTTTGTACCCTTGGTCTCAATGTCTGTGTCCATCCTTTTAAGATGTACATCTAAAAAATGCACATTTCCTAAAGGCTATTATACCCTCCGTGGTTTATTGAATTTTTGTCTATTGATCTAATTTGAATACACAATCAGAGAGGCCTTCAAGCATGGTACATTTCTTTTAAGGTGGAAGAGATATTAAAAAAGAAAGATTATTTTATCTTTCTTCTTACAGCTTCCTCAAGTCAAAATTTGATGAGAGAAATATTTAACCTGGGGCATAAAAATTTAAGTTATTTTATGTTTTCATTTTTATATCAGATAATTTTACTTTTTTAATTGACAGGTAACACTGTATGATTTTATCAGGCATCGCATGGCATTTTGAAGCAAGAGGAACATACTTCAGGAGTTCAATTGTATAACAAGGTGACTGTAGTTGACGATATATTGTATTTTTGAAAAACATTGAGAGTGAAATTTAAATGCTCTCACTGCAAAAATAATAACCACTTGAGGTAATGCATTTATTAATTAGGTAGAATTATTTATTTCACAAAGTAACATTTATTTTAAAAAGCACAATCATACAAATAAGTTTGGGCGACTTATAGAATTTGGAGGAGAAATAGAACTATTCATTAATTTGTGTAACAGATGCTGAGAGCAAATAAGCACCAGAAGAATGTTACTTATAAATGCAAGGATATTACATTAAGGTCAACTAAGGGATCCGACTAGGCCCCTTCTTAAGGAGCCTGGCCTGGAGAGATGGTAGATGGTGCTGCCTGCTCTGGGCCACAGGGAAGGGAGGTATCTTGAGGCGGCTGCAGGCACCGATCGCTTCTCTGATGGACGAGAGATGAACTATGCCATAGCATACTACATCTTATAAAAGTTGTAACACAGTAGACACACAACCTTCTGTAAGTTTGATCTGGGTAATAAAAGAGTGTGATACCTAGATATGGTGCCGTGCAGGACCTGATACCTGTTTCTTTTTCAGAGCTCACAGATGGGCAGCTGTACAGTGTTTGAAGTCAGGGACGTGGAGCCCTGTTGTGCTGACTGTGCACAGCAGTCAGTGGAGAGAAACCAACACAGGCAGACTCAGAGTACTCATCATTTCTCTAATAAAATTTTCTCTTGATTCCCCTCCCAGACCTTCTTTGAACACTGTGTGCCATATATCGCAAGATGAAAAAATTCCTGCTTGTAAAAAATAGATTCAAGGTTATGATGGAGACCTTGACTTTGATGGAGTAACTGGAATGGCGAGGTCTCGGGGAGTGTCTTCTAGTACACGAGTATCTGAGGCCTTTACTTCTACAGATGGTAGTTACACCTTCACACAGGTTTGTTCCTTTTTTCCCAAAGAATGTGTGGTGACCAAATAGCCACTTATCTCATAGTTCTAATGGTTGCTATTTTTCTGCATTCAGCGAATGGGCTTTCATTTTCCTCTTTAATTTGCGATTTGACTGTAAGAGCTGGGGCAAGTTTAAGCATTTCTTCCTATCATAGTCTTTCTGTCTATGAGAACCGCTGCACCAGACTTTGTTTCCTGAACACATTGTGTTTGTTCACTTGCTCTGAAAAGCACACACAAATGTCCCTAGAGCCCTGCCCTGACTTAGCTTTTGCAGCTCATGGGAGAGTCCTGTCTCTGTGATTTTGGTCTTCTGAGACTTGCATAATACCCAGCATTAAGGTTGGGGAACTTGCCCAAGCAGCTGAGTGAGACTCCTCCAACCCTCACTGTGTGGGAAGGCTTAGATGCCTTCCTCTCCTGGCTGAGGGAGTATTTTTGGTGTGGGAGACGTTCTGTGCTGCCTTCCATTCCCAACCAGCAAGTCTAAAACAGACCTCCCACTGCCAGTGGCTGCATTTGGTGTGTGGGGCCCAGATCAAGCTGTTCCTCTCGTGTCTGTGGTCTGCAGAAGGTGATCAAGGGTACAGAAAGATTGGCTGGAGAAAGCTGGATACTAGTAGATTCTGGAAAGGGAAATACAAACACTCTGGGACAGGAGGATGCCTGAGCTTGAGGGGTCTGCAGGGAGCTGAGCTGGCCTGGCTGTGGCACGGGGCGTGTCAGGGTCTGTGGAAAGTAGGAGGGCGTAAAGTTCAGGGCTTGTGTCTTCTGTTTCCTAAAGATATAAATAAAATATTCCTTCCTTTTATAAAGCTTAGAAGGCATGGAGAACTATCCAAAACAAGTCTTATTTTTCATTTTTCCTCATGAAAATTCCCTGATGAGGCAGACATCAGGCAGACAAGGGGCCTTTTCAGAAGAGGCACTAAGTAGACATATAATCAAGGGTACTGCCTAGTGTCTAAGCATCTGTGTGAATTTTCAATTTAATATATTTATAACTATGGAGGACAGTCATTTTCATTGAAGTCGAGAATGATTTGAGAATTTCACAATTGATGAAATACTCAGGAGTGATCTTAAATTCTGTTTCTTTTCAATAATAGAATAAGGTACAGATTCTTGGATGAAGCTATCTACTTTGGAGTCATCAGCAAATAACTGGTCTTCAAGGTCAAGCAATTAGATGAGTTCACCAACTAGACAGAGAAAAGGTCCAAAGACCATGCCTGTGGGTCTCCAAACCCAAGAAGAGAGACTCACAGGACTGTGTGTGTTTGATCTTAGATGGTTCTCTGAAATGGCAGACTGGGATTTGCAGATGTGACCAAAGTTAAGGACCAGAGATGGGGCCCTTATGAGTAGGTAAGACTCATCTCATTGCAAAGGGCCCTTAAAACCGGAGAAACTGTCCTGGCTGTGGGTAGAGGGAGATGTGATCATAGAAGATGGTCAAGGAAATGCCATGTTGCTTCCTAAATGATGCAGAAAGGAGCCTGGAGCTGAGGACGGCAGCCACACTGCAAACCGGTAGTGGCCTTCAGTGCACAGCAACCAGCAAACATGCAGCGGATTCTGCAGCTTTTAAGGCCTGAATTCCACCCACACCCCAAAGGACCGGGAAATGGATTCTCCCGCAAAGCTTCATAAAGGGACACAGGCTGCCAGCACCCTATTTTAGCTCATGAAGACCCATGTTGGACTTCCGACAGTAACAGGGAGCTAAAACACAACTTCTGACTGTAACAGGGACTTCTGACTATAACAGGGAACTAAAACACAACTAAGTCACGCCACTAGTGACTCCAGATGTGAAATGAGGGCGGCACGGCTTGTGGGGGTCTAGGAGATGCAAACTGCACCACCTTTGCATTTCTGCTCATGGAACTCAAGTTACCTTCAGGACTGTCAAGGCCACTTCTCACCCGACTTCCCCAGCTGACAGCAGGGTTTGGAGGGCATGGTCAGCTGTGGGGACTGACATCAAACTTCCAGAGAATCAGAGGTTAACCTTGGTATTGAACAGGCTCCTGATCAAAGAGTTCTTATGGAGGATTCCACTAAAATATCTTCCTAAAACATTCTTTCAAATACTACTGCTGAATACCCACTGTGCTTGTCCAGGGCTCTGGACCAGGGTAGTTGGCTGCTTAGCTGGCTTTTGTCTTCCTTTCTTGTCACCCATCCCACTCATTGCAATGACAGTCTTCATTCACTGGCCCCTGCCTGCTGTTAACATGTTTCAGTGACGTCCCCTGGAATTTTGGGAAAAGCATGGAGAATGCTCCCCACTCTGTCCAGGTGATTTCTATGCACAGTTCAGACCTGTAGGTAACGTCGTCTATCACATCATCATGTCCTGGGACGTGAACAGTTCAGTTCCTGTAGTTCTGGAGTCTCACAGTATTACTACACTAATAATTCTATTTTAAAGTATATGTCAGCGATGTGCTTTATTTTTACTTATATGATGCTTTCATTGGATTTATCACTCCAGAACTAGGCTTTCAATGCCCAAGACAGCGCCACGTCTGTTTCATTGTCTGTTGCTCAGAGTAGTGTTTGGATATGATTCTAGACGTACAAAAATATGAATGAACAAGTTAGTAAATGAATTAAAATGCCCGTAGGTAAGTATTGAAACCATCCCACGGACAGGTTGTGAATTAGTTTGCTGTAACCTCATTGCCACTTTTATTTATTTTTTTTTTTAGCCTTCTTTCTTTTTTTCTTTTTATTAAGTCATTTGTACATAGATCATGAATACATTTATGCCATTATGAGATTCAATGTGATAATCTACATCATACTGCAGATTCCTTACAGAATATATCTTGAGATATATCATATTTTAACAACTATCTGGGTGATATAACTCATAATAAGGTAGACCTACAGAAAACCCCTAATCTCGTTCATATTACTCTGAGAGGTGTGCATTGTAAGCCTTGCAAGTGTATTGAAAATCAAATGGTAGACATTTGGGAAATGTCCTATCTTCATTTCAGTATTTCCAGAATAATGTACTAGAACATAAATGATCAATTTGTTTAGAGGAATGCTTTGTATCTGGGTGGGAGTAGGGCTGTGTCTTTTAAGATCTCTTCCTATCCCCTTTTTCTATTCTCAGCTGTGTCCAGAACTAACCCAGGCTCAGGCACAGTTGGAAAGGCTGGTTGAGCCCTCCATGGGAATCTTCCATCATTAATCTCTTGCTTCAACATATCAATGTGGGCTATTGTTTGAATGAAAAGTTGGTGATTAGAAGTCACCAAATTCTGTCTGGCTGTGGTGGCTCATGCCTGTAATCCTAGCACTCTGGGAGACCGAGGTGGGTGGATTGCCCTGAGCTCAGAGGTTCGAGACCAGCCTGAACCAGAGTAAGACCCCGTCTCTACAAAAAAAAAAAAGCCGGGTGTTGTGGTGGGTGCCTGTAGTCTCAGCTACTTGGGAGGCTGAGGCAACAGAATTGCTTAAGCCCAAGAGTTTGAGGTTGCTGTGAGCTATGACACCATAGCACTCTACCAACGGCACAAAGTGACACTGTCTCAAAAATAAATAAATAAATAAATATAAAAGACAAAAAAAGTAAATTAAAAATAAAACTTTAAACTAAGACGATTAAAAGCCAATTGAAAGCAAAATTTAAAATTTTTTAAAAAGTCACCAAATTTTAAGAAGAATGTCTTTTGGGGAAGCATATGTTAGAGACATATGACAGCATGAAGCAAAGGGATGCCAAAACACTAATACATACATAAAGTGCACAGTGATGAGTCTCCGGAGCATGATTTATTAGGACAGGTTATAAGGGAAAAATGTAAAGAAGAATAACTACAAATAACGGTATTGTCTGTGACTTCCTGCTGTCGCTGGCAAGCGGATTGTCTCACTGCTGTGGTTTGAAAAGTGTTCTCCGAAGCTTGTGTGTTGGAAGCTTAATCCCCAACACCACAGAGTTGGGAAGTGTGGTCTTTACAAGGTGATTAGGTCCCAAGAGTTCTGCCCCCATGAATGAATTAATGCTGCCTTCACAGAAGTGGGTTCCCGATAAAAGGATGAGTTCACCAGTTCACCTCCTCCCCAACTCTCTCTCCCTCCCAGCACATACGACACAGCGAAAAGGCTCTCATGAGATGTCAACGCCTTAGTCTAGGACTTTGGAGTCACCAGAAATATGAGAAATAAGTTTTACACAGTCCTAGGTATTCCGCCAGGGTATCACAGTCAAAGACACTCATTTAATCTTTACAAAACATTATTGCGTAGGCATAATTATAATCTCTGTTTTACACATAAAATAACTGAAGCTTACACATGTTAAACACATTTCCCAAGGTCATGTGTAATAGTAAGTGACTTTAAGTGTTGTTTTTTTTTATTTTCTTTTATTCCTGCTTTCCAACCAGATCAAACTATCCAATCATTCAAGTCAGTTCTTATTTTACAAAATGCTTAATCCTGTTGGGAGTTCATTCATTCCTGGAGTGTTTGAGGAGAAAAGACAAAGGGTAGCAGCACTGAGGAGCAATGCTTTCAGGAATTATTTCAATTCCTTGGAACAAGGGATATTGTGCGTTCCTGCTCTGGGGAGATACTCTGTCGCTGGGATCCGTAGTTACTAGGAGGGGCAGTAGATGATGAATAGAGAGCATGTAAATCATTTTGATCAAAAGTTAAATTATGAGCTCCCAGGAACACCTGCCAATTTGATGGAGAACCAGCACCAAGTGCCCGGGGGAGCATATCTCAAGGAAGCAAGATAATAACGTACGTGGCTTGCTCAATAAGCACTTAGCCTCAGGTCTTTCAATAAGCACCACCCAGCTAGCGCACTTGTGTTGTATGCTTCTGTCCTCCTCGGCATGCTGACTTTCTTGGAGCAACCCGGGCTTATTTTATAAAAGTTATCTAAGGCATTTGTCTTAGAATGCCTTCAAAGTAGCTGCTGTCTAAAGAAATTATAAAGCTGAAAATGCAGGCTTTAAAAGAAACATCTGAAATGGATAAACGTGGCTAATGAGATGTCTTATAATTAAACTGTAGAACTCACGGCCACATGTTATTAAGATTCAAGAATCTTCAAACAAGAACATCAGCAATGCCATTAACTGTGATAAAATTAGAAGAAAGATCAATCATCCTACTTCAGGGCACGCACTGAGGACTGGGTGTGGCAGAGATTTTTCTTCATGTTGTAAGATATCACTTAAGCATCGTGGTTTTACACATGTAGCCTTTCAAGATCTTAGAGATGAGTCATTGTCCCGTAATTACTCTTTTTTTGGTATCTATTTTTTTTTTTTTTACCATTAATTAAATAATATTTCCCTTTACAATTCTAGTTGCATTTCTTTCTTCATCATTAAACGGGTTCTAATTTTCTGGTTCCCTTTAGGCTCATGAGAAATGGAAGTTTAAACGGTATAGCAGGATTAGTCACTGAAAAGGAGGATGCCAGATTTCATCCTGCAGTGACTTATTTACATAATCTTAGGTGTCAAAAATTAATACTAAACGTCAAAGATTTTAAAAAATTCACTCCTTTTCAAATTACCTCAATTTGATTTGTTTTGGGGTTCATGTGTTTCGCCTTGTGTTCTTTCTGCCATTCTTCTGAGCAGAGGCAATCCGGAGGAAGTGGCCCTACCTGGTTTCTGGGCTGGCACCGAGCTGAGAGGAAGATACGGCATCCCGTCAACAGCGTCCGTGTCCGCCTTCTCCTTCAGGTGTCCCAAATAATTACATTTTTGCTCAAAGTAGTTTCCCTGCCATGAGAATAAAAATTCATAGCCCTCATGACACATTAATCTATGTATTCTTAAATGTAATTATTAGCTAGTTTGAACAGCTTGCATATAAAATTTCAAAAATGTAGTTTGTAATCTTGGGACACAAATTCTACAATAAAATCCCAATTAATACTAGGAAAGTTCTGTTACATTTACGAATAAAAAGAAATCTGTACCAGAATGTTTATCGAAGCCCAATTCATAATTGCTAAGTCATGGAAAAAGCCCAGGTGCCCATTGACTCATGAATGGATTAATAAATTGTGGTATATGTACACCGTAGAGCATAAAAAGATGGAGACTTTACCTCTTTCATGTTTACATGGATGGAGCTGGAACATATTCTTCTTGGCAAAGTATCTCAAGAAGGGAAGAAAAAGTATCCAATGTACTCAGCCCTACTATGAAACCAATTTATAGCTTTCTTATGAAACCTATAACCCAATTATAGCCCCTTGGGGAAGATGGGGAAAAGGGAGAGGGAGGGGAGGAAGGGGAGGCTGGTGTGGTGGGACCTACGGTGCATCTTACAAAGTTACATGTGAAATTTACTAAATGTAGAATATAAATGTCTTAACACAATAACTAAGAAAATGCCGTGAAGGCTATGTTAACCAATTTGATGAAAATATTTCAAATTGTATATAAAACCAGCACATTGTACCCCACGACTTCATTAATGTACACAGCTATGATTTAATATTAAAAAATTAAAAATAAATAAATAAATAGGGGATTTTAAAAAAATGTTTCTGATAGTGATAAATGAAAACATGGAAAGAAAAATTCTGATGGGACATACAAATTCAAGGGTCATTACATTCCGTCCAGAGATGCTACAGAATTTAGGATCTAGGGGATAAAGAATTAAGACCATAGACAGAACTGGGACTTAGAATTACAAAACATTCTTAGGTCTTAATTTTTTAATGGCTTGTGTATGAAAGATTGTCCCCCACATGGCAGGATGATTGGTATCCCTGGGATGGGTGCAGTGAATGCCAGTAACACTGGAAAAATCTCTGGTCACGTGGTGCCTGCTCTGCCTGCCTTTCAGACTCTCCCTGGCATGGCAATTCTTCCACTTGAGAGCATGCTGACGAGAATACTGAGGTAAGAAGGAGTATTTCCTTCCCCAACCAAGGTCACCAGAGACACCAGTGGGAAATCTCCGGCCCAGAGCTATTTCGGCTCTGCTCCCCGGACTGCACCAGGCTTGCAGTGACTGCGGTGATCAAACACCTCACCGTCAGCAGAAAGTGATCACCTGCTGCCAAGGTTAGACAAAGGGAAGGTTTGCGGAGCATTTCCAAATATAGATTTTTCCTCAGGTATCTTAAGAGCTCTTATCACAGCGAAGAATGTAACATTAGTAGCTTACACAACTCCTTTTCCCTATGAATAAGTGCATGTATTTAAGTTATGTACCCACGGTACTACATAATCCCAAATAATGGGCTGTCAGCAGAAGAGGGAGTGTTATCTGACTGAAGAGCTAAAGCCCCATGCACTTTCTTGCAAAAAATAACTAGGTATTTTTCAAGGATGGTTTGAAAATTACTGCAATCTCAGGGCAACTGTAATTTGTGTGCCATAAGCCTTTCTTATTTTGCTAGTCAGTTACCATGGCAAAGCCAACACTCAAAAAGTGAGATAAGATAGAAAGCTAAAGACATTTCAGACTGACCTCTATGTTTTATTTTAGTTTTCTTAATTTATCAATTGTTTAATATTATGAATTGATATAAATATATTTTTTCATTTAAGCATTTTACTCTTAATATTACAAACTCATCGTAATGTTTATAATCTTAAGACACAAATAACTTTCAACTAGGAATCATTCAATAGTATAAATAAATTAAACTTAAAATTACAGAATTAAAGAGAAAACATACACATACATTTTGATTGTGTTTGAGGAGAGTGGGCATAAAAGTAGTTGAGAATCAGGTATTTGGCAAAAAGAAATTAAAAATGAATTAGTGTGGTAATTAAAAGCTGAATATTCATCCCTTTGTATCTCAGAGTAAGTATTTTATTTTTACTTTTTATAATATTATGTAACTTAATCTTCCCTCTACCCCTAGGGAACTGTTATGACTTTAACTCCAAATTGTTCCAAAAATTGACTCAGAATAGAAAACAAAATTTTCAGTATCTTAAAAGCTATTTTTAGGTACATTGTCTTGTTTTCCCCTTTCCAGTCCTCGTTAAGATCATTATCATTAGAGATATCACAAAGTTGAAAATTGGAAGTTCTAAGGTATTCTGGGGAGATCTGTGAGATACCAGCCAACCTCGGTATCTCTGCTTTTTATAAAGAAGACAACAGTTGTCTTAGACTGTAAAAACCTTTTAGTGAGCCAGAAACAGTAATACATTTGTCATTAATTGTGAAATGGCATTTACGTGAAGGATGTGACGGACTGTATGGGCTCCAAAGTTCGACTGTGAGCTCAGGCAGGTGAAAGGCGAAGGAAGAGAAATTGTCAGTTTATGTTGACGTGTGGTCAATGGAAATCAGGTTAATATTGTTGACAGAATTCACTTGCAGACGTTGTGCTGTGCTTTGGGGTAACATAGGAAACATTTTGCCAGGGATAATTAGAACAAAGTAGGTTGTCAGATCTTCAGATATAGGTCTTTTCCTCTAAGGTGCTTGGAAAGAATTTAGAACTATCCAGCTCAATCTTTTTACAACTTTTATATGAAACAGAACACATGTGAATGCAGCAACAGAAATGTAATAACTTCACCATCAAGTTATGAACCATCCTCATGAAACAATGGAACCAGGACACAGTGACACCATTGTGGAATAAGAAAGCCAGGGTGTGGAATACAGCAGATGTGTGAGATCAGTGCCTACAACACCCAGGTAAACATCTAAGAGGTATCCCTTACGATTGCCGTTAGGCAAAGTGAAAAGTGTATCATAACACAAATTAACTTGTTTTATTTAATTTTGCTAATTTTATGGTTATTATCTTAGGCGACCTCCCAAGCAGTCTCCTCAAGCTCACCAAGGGGTGTGGGTGTAGTCACCAACGTGCATTTTAGGAAGTCAGCAAATTCTGAATCCTTCAGATAGAAGAGAAAGAAGTCAGGTATATTATTTACACATGCCAGGCTAAAAACAATCTGTACACTAAAGTATTATAACACTCTATTTTGAACCTATGAAAGCCAAAAAAGGCTGTGTAAAATTTAAATTGTCAGCAACTGTTTGTATAAAATAGTATTGGTGTAAAAAAAATAGTTTGGTGAAATTGTAAGTAGTTGGCAAAACTATTGAGAAAGACTCAAGTGAGAGATTTCTGAAATGAATGTATGTACCATTGATAAAGTAATGAACCAGTTGAAGAAATTTATTTGATAGAATTTAATATGGCTCACATCCATGAAGTGAACCCAGAAAAATACTATGTACCTGTCAACCAATTATGAGTTCTTATGTAAAAAGTTAAGAAGTTATGTAACTATGTCTTTAAAGAGAAAACAATTTAATTAGTAACATGATGTTTGGTCATCTGGAGACTATTTGTATCAACATATCTCTCTCTCTCTTTCTCTCTCTCTCTTTTAATTCAGATTAATATAAGGGTAGATACAATTAGTTTACATTGTTTGTATGTGTAAAGTCAAGTCCAAGTTGTAGTTGTAACCTTCACCCAGGAAGTATGAATTGTTCTTCATCTTTAAATAAGAACAGCTATTTCTTTCCATAACATCTCATAGTTAACACTGCATTTGTAATAAGAGTGGGTAATGGTGACCCTGTAATACTGTCCATGGCGAGACCTGATAATTCCTGCTTTGACTACGGAGTTTACACACCTTTCTTCCTTTCTCTTTTTTTCCCCTTCAAACAGTATTTGTTGATTTCCAAGTACTGTTGTTAGTTATTATTGTTTTAGCTTCTGGATTACAGATGTGAATCAGATATAATATCTATGCTTTAAAAAGTGATAGTCCAGGAACTTTTTAGGGTTCGCCACTTCCTTTATAGTTTTGACTTCAGGGTTCAAAAGAATCAGAAAAGAGAGATGAAGTGCTGAATTTAAAGGTTGTTATTATGAGGCTTTGTGCTTCCATACTGATAAATACATCCACATCTTCCATGAAGAGGAAGAGGAATTCCTTTATTTAGCAGATTCAAGTTGAACAGCAAGATAAAAATCTTAATTTCCAACTTCCTTTAATATAATTTTAATTATTTCCTGCAAAGAAATCTTCCTTCTTAGTGTTCATTTTTTCCAGAAAAGGGAATCTAACTTCCCAGATCTTGAAATAATAAACAAACAAACAAAAACTTAGCGGGCACAGAATTTTTATTATGTTAAAATATATTAAAAGGAAACTGATGATATTTTAGCCTTCAAGACATCAATATTTTA
Source organism: Loris lydekkerianus (assembly GCA_963574355.1). NCBI lineage: Eukaryota > Metazoa > Chordata > Mammalia > Primates > Lorisidae > Loris > Loris lydekkerianus. The sequence goes on along the minus strand of CAUYPK010012148.1, from coordinate 7,496 downwards.
TTCAAATATGATTGGTATTTCTTTCATTATGGCAAACAAGAAATGAAGATCCCTTGTTTTCACCCTCAGATTTACCCCTTAGCTCTTTTCTCACCGCATGTGTTGAAATCTGGATGAATGGACAGGAGAGAGCTTGGTCACCATACATGTTTTTCTCCCCCCAAAGGACATATTTGACTCTCTGAATGTAGGAAAGTGTCTGGTGTCTCGTAACAGTTCATTAGATACTCACTGAATGATTGAGTGGATTAATTATTAGTTAGTACTTAGGTAGGGAGATCTGATAAACACCTAGAAAGGGTGACCATGAAGACACTCAATAATAACAGTGGGGAATGTCGGCCATTACCAAGGAAGCAGGCTGGACAATGGATTGTAAGCTCAAAGATTGCAGGAGGGGGCCTTCCCATATGTGTCTGGGAAAGGCCCAGAGCAAATTCCGCAGCTGCTATTTATTGAGAACATGCGCCCCTCCCCAAATCCCCGCCCCCTTCTCTGGAGTTCCACAGCTGATTGATTTCCAACTGCCCAAGTCTGATCATTAAGGTCCAGTAATGGCCACTTAGTCTCTGCATGTCCCCTGTCCTGCTCCTACACAGCTTGCTGCATGAGTTGCTACTTACGTTGCTACATAGATCACTAGGTATGTTGTTACATAAGCTGCTACCCTTCCTATGAGGTAGGTGCTATATATCTCATTACCTACGTTGCTACATAGCCTGTTACATAGGTTGCTACGGAAACCTAAGTGTTCTTTCAATACCTTCTTTTCAGGGTATCCTGACTGGACTATGTGATATAGAAATATGTGATGCAACACATCTTCAATAGGAACATTCTTGCTATTTTAGATGACTTATAAGCCTGAATGAAATGCACATCTTTTGTCAATCTAACAAAAACATTACATTTCCATATTAACCTATTTCCTTACAATGTGTTCACATGCTCATCAGAAACTCTTTTTGGCAGATACCAGCATGTTATTATTTTAATAAAGTAAAACAAAATTATTTCGGGTCAATAGGTTTGTTGTCATTGCAAGGGGAAAAAATGTTAGAAGAGATAGTTTTAGTTTCTAATCAACAAGTTAGTAAACAAACGTGCTCTCAAAAATGTCATGGTTGAATGAAAGCCAGAAATACTGGTGTGATTCTGTTTTGAGGGCTCTCTCCCCTCCCTGGTTGAGCTCATTCGCTCTGAATATGCCAGCGCAGGCTCAGCTGTTGTAAGGTCCACATAGCAGTTACTGTCCCTCTTCATTTAGGAAGATTCACAGAAATGAAAACACAAAGGAAAAACCTAAAAAATAAAACAAACTAGCAAAAAAGCAGCTTCCAGTTTGCTGTATGAGTAACGTAAGTTCTAACATTAGAATCCAAGTGTGTAACAAAGCATGAAAAATAGGAATATTCTCTAGTGATAGACAAAGACAAGCTCTTCCTGTGTTTTTCCATAGTTTTGAGACTGTAGAAAAAGTAAAGACTCTACATCAAAGTATGATTTGGAGCTAAAAGTGGATAGGCAGAGCTGCCATGGAGGGCTCGGGAGACGGACCAGTGAAATGGCTTTTGCAGCACCACTGGAGAGGCAGTGAGGTTGGTGGCAGGTGGCAGGTGGTAACTTGGAGCCTTAAAGCACAAAATCCCTGGAGAGTTAGGGGAGCAGGGAGAGAGAAGGCCGAAGAAAATAAAAGCTTTCAGCTGCACTTCTCCGTTAAGAGCATCTTCCATGGATGGCCTAACTTTCTCTCTCTCTCTCTCTCTCTCTCTTTCTCTCTCTCTCTCTGTATATATATATATAGCAGAAAAGTATAAAGTATATATATATAATATGTGTGTGTGTATTTATATATATATACAGACTCACCAGACATACCTGAATAAGTGACTTAACAACAGAGATTAAGATGGGGGGATATAAATTATATATTTCCTATCAGTTATATATATATATACACACACACACACTTCACACTTACATATATATAAGACACACACTTATTCAGCTGAATAAGACACACACTTATTTGGGTGTGTCTAGAGAGTCTGCGCATTAGAAGAGTCTCAGAGACAGTAGAAAGAATCCTATCAGGAATATCCTGCACATGTAGTCCTAATATACTGAAATAAATATATTAATTAATATATTAATTAATAAAGATATTAATTAATATTAATAGTACGATATACTATATCCCAGCTGTTGCTCGGGTGACACTTACTGTTTTTTTTGCAGTTTTTGGCTGGAGCTGAATTTGGACCCACCACCTCTGGTATATGGGGCTGGTGCCCTACTCCTTTGAGCCACAGGCTCCGCCCCTGACACTTCCTTTTAATCAAGGAATACTTTTTAAGATGTGTGATGCTTTTTATGCTGCAGACATGCAGTGCTCATTGGTAGAGAACGTTTATGCAGGCCCAGGAATCCAAGATGCCGATGAGCTGGGATCTGAAACAGTGGAGCTGGGAGCTGCACCTACGCGGGGAAGGAAGGAAGGCAGCAGCTGCAGCTGGATCCGCGGGAAAGGCGGGGGTCAGAGGCAGGTGTTCTAAGGAAGGGGAAGGATCACATGTGCTGTGTGCAGGGTCTGTCTGTGTGGAGGGCAGAAAGTGAATCTTTGGGAAAGCATGTGATATTAAATTTTAATTAAGAAAAGGGGCTCTTTTTCCACAAGCTACTCTTTTGAGCAGGTGTATCTGACTATGATAAACATCTTTAGGTGAAATGCCATAATCTTATTTATTAAAAGTAAACCTGCGTCAGATTTTTTTTGAATATAAAATGATGAAAGTAGCTAAAATGTATTGTTTAAATGTGTTAGAGTACAACTACTGTCCTCTAATAGTACAAAGATGGCATCATCACCCTTCCCTGCAGGAGTCTGGGAGATTTTTGCGACACGTAAGAGCCACCTGCGCTGCTCACTGCATACGAGTCATGGGCCAGACCTCCAGTGCAGAAGGGTGGGACTGCCAAGAAGCTCACCTCTGCAGCCAAAAAGCGATCACTGAGACTAAGAATCACGATTTTCTCCTGTTTGTAACAGAGAATATCACAGGACACCTGCACGTGGGTGGAAGATAATCGTCACAGTTAGTGCAGGAGGGTTCCCCATGGTGGGCTCTGAGCTGTTGTGTGTAGCTGAGCTGCAGTGCAGTCTTGCTGCTCCTGTTTCTGATTTTTCTCTTGTTTCTCTGAAAATAGCGTCAGCCGTGTGAGTTCTCGGGAACTGAGTGTCAGCATCCGCAGGCAGAAGGGCAGGTATTTCCTGACTTGAATTCCTCTGATGTCCCTGCCCCAATGTGTTTGTGACACTTGCATGAGGTGCCTGCCACACACGTTCCTCATGCTCCATCCACGACCCTCTAGAGGAAAGTCTTCAGGGAAGAAACCTGGGGGATGGATGTTTTACAGGCACCCCGATTGCTTGGGGAAACCCGAGAATAAATAGTTTTGTGAAAACTGCAGATTGATATCTTTAGTTACCTGCTGAAAGAACGTGGATTTGCCCCCTAGAAGTGATGAGTGAAGTCCTGAGTCCATGAGCTCTATGAAGCCCCCAACCTTCTCAGTCATCTTAAACACCCCCTAAAACATACATCCAATCCTTAGCTGTTTCTTTTACCTTTTTTAATCAATAGGGTAGAGAATAGGGCAATTGAAGTCCAAAGGGAATGTGGAAAATGAACCAAACAGAGAGAAAACAGCCCTCTCTTTATCCTAAATTTGTGGGGCATCATAGCCAGGAGACCTCAAGGCTCTAGCAATCTGCAGAGCCCTGAGCAGCCTGAGCAGCAGGGTGACAAGGAGCCAGTGACACACCCTGAGATGGACGCACAGACACGTGTCTGCAGGTCTGGACTCGGAACCCCGCTTGCCACTAACCAGCCCTGCACCAGGTGAGTCCCTCACCTACCTCAGAAGCTCGGACTGGGTAGGAAGAAAAATAATAAACTCCCAACAGAGCATTTCTGTTGGGATCCCTGCTGTGCCTGTTGCTGTGGGCGTGAGACTAATTATCACCTGTTGTCACTCCCTAGTAAAATTCAGATGACCTCCTTTGCAGCATGGATCTCTTTTTCTACAACAGAAGAACAGAGTTCCCACTTCTGCTTCTCACTTTTTTCAAGTGTCTCATCTTCTCCATGAACTTCTCTGCCTTTGCAAGTGTTGCAGTAAAGGTTGGTTTTGGAATTTGATCCTGAGGCTCAGCATCATCCTCATATTCGTAATCCACTAAGGAATTGTATTTGACTCGAACTATTGATTTGCTTCTTGCTTTCTCTAGTTTTAATTTCATTGTTCTCATTTAGTTTTGAAATGAAATTCAGTTTGAAGAAGTCTACACTATTGGGCGGCACCTGTGGCTCAAAGGAGTAGGGCACTGGCCCCACGTACCAGAGGTGGCGGGTTCAAACCTGGCCCAGGCCAAAAAAAAAAGTCTGTACTATTGAAAGTAATATAGCTGAAAGAACAACAGCAGCTCTTAGTAAAAAATATTTTTTGAATATTTAAAATTACTGACCAGTTTTCCCTAACTCAGGACTGCTTGTCCCGAGCATAGAGCAGGCCCTGCCCAATGGTATTTTTCTCTTTCTTTTCTTTCTTTCTTTCTTTTTTTTTTTTAAGGCTGTCCCTTTAGGTCAATTCTGGGGAATGTTGACTAGATGAATTTTGTCTTGCTACACAAATAAGGAGTTAGTGAAAGTTGTTTAGTAAAAAGTACTATTTTGATTCATTCGTGGGTCGATGGGCACTTGGGCTTTTTCCATAATTTAGCAATATGTACACCGTGGAATATTATGCAGCCTTAAAGAAAGATGGAGACTTTACCTCTTTCATGTTTACATAAATGGAGCTGGAAAATATTCTTAGTAAAGTATCTCAAGAATGGAAGAAAAAGTATCCAATGTGCTCAGCTCTACTATGAAACTAATTTATAGCTTTCATATGAAAGCTACAACCCTATTATACCACAAGAATATGGGGAGAGGGGCAAGGGAGGGGAGGAGGAAGGATGGATGGAGGGAGTGTGATTGGTGGGACCACACTTACGGTGCATCTTACAAGGGTACATGTGAAACTTACTAAATGCAGAATACAAATGTCTCAACACAATAACTAAGAAAATGCCGTGAAGGCTATGTTAACCAGTTTGATGGAAATATTTCAAATTGTGTGTAAAACCAGCACATTGTACCCTATGATTGCATTCATGTACACAGCTATGATTTAATAAAAAAAATTAAATTAAATTTTAAAAAAAGAAGTACTATTTTGACAATGTGTTGATTTTGGGAGAAAGCCAGGGAAGAAAAGAACCTGGGATCGGAGAAGCTGGTGAAATTCTACTGCAACAGGAAGGTTGAATTAGATGAGCATTTCTTTGCCAGAGGGAGATTAGTGGGGGGGCTGCAGGAAGGGGCACAAGAGACCCGCAGGGTGGAGGGTGAGTGGGAGGGAAGTGGCTACTCCCTGTGCCGGCGGAGACCAAGGAGGCAGCTGCTGTCGTGGCAGAATGATGGTGCACGTGACAGGAGCGCCGCAGGGAGGAGATCATTTTATCAAAGAAAAATAATGAGTTAGATCTTGAATAGACTGGATTTCAGATACTAAAACCAGAAAACAAGTAAAAGCAGATAATTCAGTATGATGGGGAGAAATAGAATATAAAAATTGAAACTGTAGATTTGGGGGAAAATCATAGAGGAAAGAATAGTGGCTGGCAAAATTTCTTTTTTTTTTTTTTTGCACATTTTTTAGCTGGATAAAGAGAATTGAAGGCAGCTTCTGGGTGTTGGTATTGGCATGTGTGTGCTAGTGTTTTTACTTTTTAAAAATGAGTATGATACACGTGTACACGCTGTATGCAAAGAGACACAGCGTCCAGATAATAAACACTCAGAAGATGAATGCAGCTACCTTCATATTAGACCAGGTGAGAAGAGAAATGTCAGGGCCTGCAGGTACTGACCACGTACAGCCCACCATCTCTACGGGTTCCACCCCTGTGGAGTCCACCAACTATAAATGAAAAAAAAACAATAAAAATAACACAAAAATATATCCTGATAACTATTCACCCAACATTTACATTGTACTAGGTATTATAAGTGATCTGTAGATGCTTGACAGCACGGGGGAGGATGTACGAAGTTTACATGCAGATGTGGGCCATTTTATATAAGGGACTTAAGTATCCAAGAATTTTTGCATCTGCAGAAGTCCTGGGACCAATCCCTGGGAAAAAACATCTGTACAGCTGTACTGATGGTGTCAGCAGAGTCCTCTGATACAGTCGAGTGTGAGTTTGAAACTAAGACCATATTGTCTTACGCACATATACTGAGTAAAAATAGGTAGGGCTGGTCAATCTCAGCATGTACCTCTGTCTCTGTGTGTTCATGTTTTTCTTTTTTAGCCACATTGCACCCTAGAAGGGTAAGTAAAGCCGCCAAACGCCTTTTCATTGTGTGTTTATCTTATTTTGTCTACAAGTGCCAAAGCACAGATATTGAGGGGAGTGTTAGCCTGGTCAGTGACTGGGATAGAAGGAACCTGGGCATGAGATATTAAAAAGAGATTCTTAAGGACAAGGCCCTGTTGATCTTTGCTTGGGTTGGTTTGCTTGGTGTTTGGGCTCCAGCATCTAGCACAATACCTGACACAGAAAGGGTAACTGTATGTCACGACAGTTGAATTTCAGGTGACGGCAAAACATCTAATCCAAGAGTGTCTGTAAGTAGAGAAGAGAATTGGGCCAAGGATGAGTTCCAGCAGCAGTGAAGTGATGCACCCCACCTCCGTGCCAGATAACGTAGAGAAAACACGTGTCTGATTTTTCTCCTAAATTTAAAATGATCATTTAATGACAACTTACTTTGCACTTGGAAGTATAACGCTGCCAGTGTTGACATTCTTGGGAAGTTACAAGACGAGAGGGGCCACGGGGGCTGTTTCATCACCCTTTTCCTGTTGCACAGCACACCAGAAGCCACTCAGCATGGACAGCTGTGTCTTTGTTACTGGCCTCCTGTCTGAGCCTCTCTGTCCTGATCGGCCCTAAACCCGTCTACAGAGTACCAAGAGTTTTCATGTCCAGTTTCAAGGAAACAATCTCAGTGATGCTCCTTCCAAATAATGCTTCCAAAAAGAGAAACATATCAGATTTATGTAGGTGTTTCCATGATTGAGACAAAAAGGCATGGACTTCAGGTAAAGTCAGGGCTTAAATAACAGGTGAAATTGCTGATCAGAGATGAAGGAGCCAGAAAAGAGGACAGCCCAGGACAAAGGACTGTCCTAGCTTCCTCCTGGTTACATCCACATGTAATTGTGTCTTGCAGGAATCCAGAAAGGTCCTTGCTAGTCCCTGTGCCTCCAATCTCAGGGACACCTTCCCTCCAATCTCAGGGACACCTTCCCTTCTGCGTGTGTGTGTGTGTGTGTGTGTGTGTGTGTGGTAGTTAAACTTCTTTGTTCTCACTGTAACT